>JBBYHQ010202978.1:3414-24501 GCA_038382645.1 Spergularia azorica
ATTGCATATTTGCACAGTAGATGATCCCAAATCAATGTAGGACTAAGGCTTTGTTGGTGTTGGTAATGGTAGCATAAACATTGCATATTTGCACAGTAGATGATCCCAAATCAATGTAGGACTAAGGCTTTGTTGGTGTTGGTAATGGTAGCATAATGATATCATTTCTTGCAGGATCCAAAAGAAGGAAACTGGTGGATGCAATTTGGGAACGGCTATGTGCTGGGATACTGGCCATCGTTCTTGTTCTCATATCTGGCAGACTCTGCATCAATGATAGAGTGGGGAGGAGAAGTGGTGAACTCAGAACCAGACGGACAGCATACTTCAACGCAGATGGGGAGCGGCTATTTCCCTGAGCAAGGCTTCGGAAAGGCAAGTTACTTCAAGAATATCCAGGTCGTTGATGAGTCCAACAATCTCAAGGCTCCAAAAGACATAGGCACCTATACCGAGCAATCCAACTGCTACGATGTTCAAACTGGGAACAACGACGATTGGGGTCATTACTTCTATTATGGGGGTCCTGGCAAAAATCCTAATTGTGCTTAGCTTCAAAGTACAATAATGTACTACCTGAAAATACATGTAGAAAATTGAGTGTGTTATATATTAAATTTGACAAAACTGACTTGCCATGGGTTGTATTTTCCAGAAATTAGCTTTGGTTGAGGCAGAATCCGACCTTGATCGAACTGAATCTTGCCGGAACTAATCTGAACCAAACATCATATTAGATTGACCGTGTATGAATATGTTGTAGACATAAAATTTCACTTAGCCCTCAGTCCAAAAAAAAATTACTTAGTAGCGCGATTTTACTACCGTAACTCAATTTTACTACCAATATTTCGATTTTACTACCATGTCAGTCACTGTTGGTTGTGTCATGTGTGGTTAATCAAGCACCAAAACATTAAGCCCGCGTAATTTTGCGCCTCAAACCCAATCCCGCCATAAATTAAAAAAAAAAAAACCGATCTAGAGGCGGCGACGACGGCGGCGAATGTGACGGAGAAAACCAATCAACACCGCCTCGTTCATTTTCTTAGGTATTCATTGATACTTTCTTCTCAAGCTTTTTAAGTGTTGCTTTTCTTAATTCATATTTTATTGGTTATGCAGCAAAAGTATGTAACTTCAATTTGAATATTTGATTGATCGGTCAGTCAAATTCTTGTTCTTTTTGTGTCTAATTAAGAATCCAATTGTTCAGTTGAGATTAAGCTATGACTCGTTGAATCTGCTTTTTGTTCTCAATTTTTTAGGGTTTCAATTTTGTTCGAGAAATTTGAGACTAGTGATTTTTTATTTTTTTTTGTTAATAAAAATGCAAAGGATTTGAGCAAAATTTGTCTGCGAAATTAGCAAAAAACTGATGATTATAGGAAGAACTGATGGATAATTGTTGAATTAGAATGGACCTAGCAAATTGTTGTGGAACACAACTGAGTAACCAACTAACCAAACAACTAAAATGTTGCGTGTAGATGATGGAATCGGCGATAAGTCGAAAAATGTACCTGAATAGTGACTACTAACCTAGTCTGTAAAGATTTTAATGAGAATTTTGGGAACTTTAGGAGAAAAGAAACAATGATCCATTGTGAATTTGGTATTTTCTCGACGAGTTTTATATGGAAAATGAAGAAATTATTTAGCTTTCTGTACTATATAACTGAAGATATTTCTGTCATTGGTGTTGCTGGTAGGATATGGAGATTTCGTTAGTCTAGCCATAGGCCGAGACAGATTGCCACTCTCCTTTTTTGATACTATATGTCTGAGTCTTTCAAGAGGTGTATCACAAAGTCTATGGTTCCACATAAAGAATTTGAAAATGAAACGATTGCATTCATGGAGAAACTTTCATTGCATATATTTGGTTTAGATACAAGTAGCATATAAACACTGGTTACCATAACGCCTAATATGATCCTGCCATTCTAAACATCCTCGTATCTCTAACACATATTTAGTTTAGATACACAAGTAGCAGTGAAATGTTTTCTGTCTTTTGGTTTACAAGCTTTTGCTACTATAGGAGCTCTAGGAGCCGTGGACATGGCATATCTTTGCTTGTTGGCTACGAAAAAGACTGACTTGGTCACATTTTTGTCGTTATCTAGCTAGTATATAGACCACATTGTGCTCTCCCTTTGCCTTTGACTTCACTGGGGTTAGAGTGTTGCATATGACAATGGGTGCTACTGAAGGTTTCTACGCAGTTTTTATCCATTTCACCCCTGCTTGCCAACCGAGTTTACAGGTTCACCAATCTTATATCTTCAGTCACATGGCTTAGAACCAAGATATGACTAGATTGTTCCTTTCATTTCCAATGCTTCGATTAGTTTCTTTTTTCACTCTCCTATTTTATCTGTCCTGGAAAACTTCTCCTCAAAGTCTAGACTTTAAGGTCACAAATTTTGAATAGACTACTAATTTGGTGTGGAAGGCGTGATTTTGTTTCATAGGCATTGCTTACTCCTACCGTCTTTTGGTTTGAGAAGTAATTTTTTTAGCTTTGTTCATCTCCTCCCCTGCTGAAGATGCTGCTGCTATTTCATTGTAACCACAAGTGTGTAACATTCACATTTTCACCCCTTGCCCTCTTCCCTGATTCTTTTAGCAGGTGTACTAATTATATTTCCTTTCAGTCACATTGTTTAGAAGCTAAGATATGACTAGGTTGTTGTTTGCTGTCCAAGACTTTATCTTTGACTCAATTTCAGCTCGTTTAACAAGTGTGCCAGTGCAATACCCCAAGCTTCCTTTTGGCTGATAGGGCCAGCTCCATTTTACATTTCCATGGGCCACAGTTTTGTGGAGCAAGTCGTTGGAACCGTGTTTTTCAGAGTTTGAGTTCCCTCAGTAGAGTTGTAATACAGTAGGGTCACTGGTGTCAATAGGTCTCACAACCATTTCAGCACCTAGTTCTCCATTATGTTTAAGGGGGCGTGAAATTAACCATCAAGGTTCAGAATTTTACCAAGATATCACTCAATCAACCCAAAGACACCAACACAGTAAAGCTCTATGCTTTACCACAGATAAGGTTCTTACTTCGATAAATTCATGTGATTCTTCTGAGAACACAAACAAACAAGTGTCTGTTTTATCTTTTTTTTCATTTTTTTTTTTGTGAAGTTCAAACAAACAACAGAGGAATGCCTGCAACGAGGGCAATCAGGAGCACAAGGCTCTGATACCATTTGTAGTGTTATAAGCCATTGATTGCCTTTGAGTCGTAAAAATTCTTACAGCAGAAAGATATGAATTCTATTCACTTGAAAAGGAGAATTCTCGTACACTTGTGTGGCTGCAATGATGCTACTGTATGTTTTCATGTAGAAGCCTAGGCCTCTATATACACTAGCACTTGTAACAATCTAATTATGATTTGTTCAAAAAGGCAAGATCAGATAAGTGAGCTGTATTAAAAAATTTAGAACCATAAGAGACTAATAACAAAACATAGGACTACCTGTATGTAGAGCACAAGTTGCTAGCACAGAAAACTCACGATAGCTCAACGAACCTTCTAAGAAACTTTTGTGACTATCTCTGATGGCCGCAGAAGACTTTTAGCTATGAAAACAGATCAACGGATATACTAGAGTGTGCATGAACATGTGAATTAGTTATGATTGGCCTTCTTTTAGATTGAAATGTATTTACAATGCTTTACTTTGTTTTTGGTAGGATCTTGCTTAGGAAATGTAGGTTTCTTGTGACTGATTTAATCCTTTTTTTATGCTAGACCCGCAATGTGTAATCATGAGTGGGTCGCTAAGAAGAGAGAGAGACAGAGGATTGAGCCAATTGACAGGTTTTCATCTGATTGGGAAAATATACCATATGGTCCATTGATAGAAATTGCTGAAAGGCTTCCCAATTTTGAAGATTTCGAGGTGTTGCATCTCATATGCACACGTTGGACCTCTGTCTTGCGGAGTTCCAACTGTAAATTCCTTGGTGGTAGACCTGCAGCTGATGGTGGCATCCCTCAGGTTCCGTGGCTAATGTTAGCAGATTATGAAAATGTTCAATGTGATAAACGGCATAAGAATGTCCGCCCTTCAACTCCTTATCTAATTCCATGCTCAAGCAAGAGGGATAGCGACAGAAAGAGTAGAGGCAAGGCAATACGGCTGTTCTTCTACAACTTGTCTTGGAAAAGGGTCAGCAGATTGGTTTTTAGGCTGCCTCCTGAGTTTGACAATGACGATAAAGAGGAAGGAGCTTTCAAGAACTATTGTTGCTTCTCGTCCAATGGCTGGTTTTTACTTGTCAGGAAGGGACTGACCATGTCTCTTCACAGCCCCTTCTGCTCACCACCTCATAATTTTATCCCACTTCCGGGTCCCCAGTCCCTTGGTCAGATTTCAACCCGCAATTGGGATCATTGTGTGAAGAAATTCGCCTTGTCTGGTAGCCCTAGCACCAAGAGGTAGCTCTTTCTTCTCATTTTTTTTCTTTTTTTTTTTTTCCTGATGGTGACTGTATTGCTCATACTGACAGTTATAGTGGTGATGGTTGGTGCAGCTACACTGTTATGATTGTTTATGACATCGGAAAAGTTGCAATGTGGAGGACAGGGGATAAGTATTGGACCCTTGTGGAGCATTATCCGTACACAGTTGCTAACGAGTACCAATTCCGCCGTATTTTGGATGTCACCCCCTACAGGGGGGAATTTTATGCTTTGAATTACCTAGGGGAGATCTTGAGGTTCTTTCTCCCAGAAGAGAAAAGAGGACATCCTGAGGATCAGCGTGTTGATGACGATAACTTTAACAAGAAAATTCTTTGGCGGCATGTAGTTGCACTCTTTCCTAATCAGCGGAATTACCTTTGGAGGGGGTACTTGGTTGTTGACTCGTCCTCAGACAACGGTGGAGGTAAATTATTGGTGGTTTTGAGACAGCCACGCCACCGGAAAGTACATCTCTTTGTTGTGGTAAAATATGATCACCCGACTGTTGGATTTGGGTGTTGGAGATATGTGTGCCCTTGAATAGAAGGGACAGTACACATGTACAGGAGGTCAAGAGCTTAGGGAATAAATCTTTGTTTGTAGGTCGCAGTCAAGCCCTCTGTATTGAGATGGGTCAAGTGAAGTCTATTGCTAACCATCCTGAGGATGCTGCTCCTTCTTCGTCTTCTTCCTTTTATTACGGAATGAAGCCTAATTGTATCTACTTCACTGATGATCGTTCAGACGAGTATGCTATTGCAAAGTCTGGCAAAGGCAAGGACTCGGGCGTTTATAACATGGCAGATGGTAGCATCGATCACGAGTTTCAGGGATTATCCCTGTCTGATGCTTCCCCCTGATGTGGGTAGAGCCTCGTACTTGACCAAACTGTCAGAAAATATGTAAATTTCTTTCTTTTTGGATAAGGTATGTTTTTCAGGTTGGTACTTGAGTTTATGATAATATATTCTCATAGAAATTACGACAAAAAAAAAAAAAAAAACTAATGAAGAACTGCATCATAAAAATTAAGACAAAATTGGAATTGCTAAGGAAACACCTATGCATGAAATCTACTGATGCAATCTATCCCCTTGCCTTCACTGATGCATCATAAGTAAGGTAGCAGCAGCTGCATGTTGAGCTCGTAAGATCGTCCAAGGCAGGAGTAAATCTAGCGCAGTAACACAGTCTGATTTTTCTTAGACCATTTGTCTCTTTAATTATGCATCAACGACGATAGATGCATTCGCTATAGTTTCAGCATTACGGCATACTCGTGTCGAATATGGAGTAGTTATTTAACAAACAAAGAAAATGTACGTGAGTGGTCATTTAGGTTAAAAATCTAAAAGTTTGGACTTTAATTTGGACTACAAATTGCACAATATTTTGAAGATGTAGCATTTCGTCCCATTATTATTATTATTGAAGATATTTTAGGGCCTATATATCCGTCAAAGATGTTAATAGGTCGTAATCAGACATAACATAGCTTTTGTATCACCTGAAGCGTCCTTACATTCCAAGGGTACTGGACGGTTGTTAAGCAACTTTAATAAGCTAAGCTTGAAATATCAAGCACAATTTAAATGTTTGATCGACATGTCCAAAACTTACATTTATATTCATCGATCATGCTTTCAATATATTGCTGTTCATTGAAGAAAATGACTTCCCAAGAGGGTCCATTGCCTGGTTGCATTGTGTTGGGTCTTTGTAGGATTACTGTACAGCAAAGCGCATAAATCCAAACGAGAAAGAGCAAACACGAGACCAGTAAAATTTCATCTTAAACTCAAGTGGCGGTAATATATAAAAAGTAGTGTGGCCCTATCGATAACTAGTTACACGAAATGTAAGTACATACGTATACCCTGATCGATCATCTTGACCTATACTGTAACATTGTAGATATTACGAACAATTACATGATGATTGATGATCACATAATTATAAACTAATTGCCCCTCTAAAAAAATCTACCACTTTCTACAACGTCATCAACTAACCAATGTTTAATTTACTTTCAACTTGTTAAGAAATCTACCACTTTCGAAAGAGTAGTTAATTAATTATTAGCAAAGTTTTGGCAACAAAAACATGTTTGAAATCCAAATTTGAATGATGAAATGATGCTGATGCGCAAGTTGCCAAATGATTAGAGCAGCCAATGTTGCTAATTTCGCAAAGACTTTGACTTTTTTTGTGTTGAAAGTTTGTATGAGTATTTACTTACTTATCTTTCACATAAAAACATTCGGTGGGCTACAACTAATTGGCGGCTTAACCCATACTACTAATAAAAAATTATGTGGTCAAATTGAACAACTAAAAAGTTCATAACTTTTTTAGGGTCACCATCAAACATCAACCTCCGATCCTCCATTGCCTAAGCTATTACCCTCTTAACTTTATGTTACAATTGTTTTGCGTCGTTTCCGCGGTCGCGCCACCACTAGCTAGAGTATATGATTGTCTGTTTCGGGCCAAACTTTCATGAATTTGTTATGGACTAATAAAATACATGTTACTTACGTAAATTTCTTATAAACAAGTCATTTTAGCAATTAGTCATCAGTTTTATGTTGTACGACTATGTAGATTGGATGGGAGATACAGACTTGAGATTACGTAATTTGATATATATATAATGTGATAATTGTAATTAAGTTTTTGATATGGTTTTACCGAGGAGTTCAAAGTTGAAACAACTTAATTATGAGCTAAGGCGCTCTCGAGTTTGAATGCTGGCTGTTGGCCTACTGCATGCATGGCAGCATGGCACTTTGTACACAAGATGCAAATGTGCTTCAAGTATAAGCCACTAAAAAGCATCTAGGATAGATGACTCTTTAACAAAGATGATGAGAAATTCCTCGAATTCGCATGTTACCACATTTATAGCTCCATGAGTCCATGACCCGCTATTACTCGTTTGGTCGCCACAATAATTATTCAAGATAGGCCGCCGTTACCTTATCTGATCCATTTCATCGAGAACAACAATCATTCGTCCCTTGCATTGTTTGGCTAGGGATTGCTTTCATTTTGGGTATAAATTTACGACATGAATTAACTGATTCTGACCCTGATGTGTGTGGCGCATGTCTTTTATCAGCGCGGTGGTGATAACTGATTTATGACATATATACCATATACATAGGGGCATGGATCAGCAGTTGATTTATGCCGTGGCATAATTATTATTGTATCCAAATTAGACTTAGTGGAGGTATTTCACGTATTTAAATCAAACTTTGAACAAGTGAATAAATCACAGTTAAAATGAAAACGTAAATCAATCAAATTGATTTAGTCGATCATTTAGGAATAGACTAATAGAGGAATAATGCAATTTAGTGTACGAGCAAGTGGAACAACATAACAGAATATTCGGAAAAGTATCTTGGGCAGCCTGTGATCTGAGGCTGTCAGGAAATGGGCGGGAGATTCTGCTGAAAGCTGGGAATCTGATGTCATCTCTTTGGAAATTTCCAACTGATAATTTAGATTTTCTTCGACTCCCGAACACTACATCTGTCCACATATTTTCTTTTTTCCTACATTATCCTGCGCGCCACTTTCCCTCGATCGTCCACAAATACAGTTATTTTCCATCTTGTCTGTCTCGTTACATTATGTTTGAGTTTGTCTCGTGTTGTTAACATTTTGTAGCTACGGTTTGAACAACGGGTCATTATCTCGTAATTTATACAGAGTATATAGAAAGTATGTTTTATATATCTATTAAGTGGTATCGTTAATTTTCAAGACACTAGTACCGTAGTATGTACTACGTAGTCAAATGAAATGTCGGAAAAACTTCTAAATAATAAATAATTACAAGTTTCTAACCAGCATGATAATTGCGATCAAGTAATACCAATTCTCAATAAGAATTTTAAGTCTTAGGACAAACAAAATAGGGGTCACCTAAAATCACAAATTAAATAGAATCATCATCTACCAAGTTACTAACTAAATATACTAACAAAGACAAATATTAATATTGTACCACACGTTGTTTTATAGCATAAATAAATAAAAAATTAGGATTTAATTTAGTAGAGTTGGTCTTTTGCGACCCCATAATAATCCTTAATTTTGAAGGGATATATACAAAAACCATGATTACTGACCTCATCGTAACAAAATGAGACATAGGAGAAGAAACTAGCTAGAACCATTCTAAATTTAATTTGACTAATTAAGATCGTCTAGCACGTTCTAATAGCCACATAATTGGATCGTGTCAGAAATCAACAACACTAAATTACTGAATCAGATTAGATTAATTGTGTTTTAATCAACAAGGTAAGATATTTTTGTTAATAAATGACTCTTCCTGTACATGGACTTCCAAAAAATTTCTAGGACGATGTTTACAAAGTGGTAGGGGTGGCTTTGCTAAGACAAAGTCGGAGTATATATCAGAAATGCAACAAATTTTAATTTCTTGTACGTACTTCTAATAAACGCCAATTCAAAGTTTCGTGCTGTCAACTTTAGATTTTGTAGCGTGAAATGTATCCTACTAGAATTTATACGATTATAAGAATATAGTATGAACAATCACTCAACCAGGTTAACGAGATATGTTTCTTTAATTTTCAACTCTAGTAATATAATATATAGTGTTAAACCATATATAGCCTCTTGTATTGTGAGACAATTTGCTGTCCACCGATCTCCAGTCATACATTGGTGTTGCAATCTCGTGTCATGTAATAATCAATTCAACAAGGTGCTCATACGTGAGTGCTTTATTGGTCATCAATAAGTGAACTCCGAATATCAAACTTACTTACAAACATCAATGTCGCAAGTGTTAGAATTACAACTATCACTACATGAATAATTGATGGCTCAATTAGCTGGTGCAATTTCTTGGAAAAAAAGGACATGTCGATCGATTGTTTGATTTCCAGCTGGTAATTAAATTTGTTGAAGGTGCAATTTGAATTGAGTTATCATGCATGTTTACATCAATTATTATATTAATTTGTAGTAGTACAAGAGGTCAAGGTTTTCGTCTACCTCCAACCACAAATGCGAGGGGAAAATGATTGAATATATAGAACAAAGACGAGATATTTCCTCGATCTTTCGTGTTATAAGTCACTTACCAAGTGTTCGACCTACCATTGCCTAATCAAGAAAAAAATGTACTGCTTACCGTACGTGTACGTTTGTACCTTATTACACAACCTAACAAAAGTGGAAACCTCGACCAGTAGTACCTGGTTCAAAACTTATTTGATTACCCACCTAAGTAATACGGAGTAATATGCATGGTGTAAACAAGATAGTCGAGTATAATTAGTTTATTATCTTAGTGTTTGACACGTATTGGTAGCGAAATACGACTCGAATCAATTTATTCAAAATGTAGTTTAAAATAGAGTTATCTGCGTTAAATAAAAATAGGTGTGTAGTAGTGAAAAAATTGAGTTGTGGTTCGATTTATTGTTTGACTCATTTGATTATGTGTGTTTGACTCTCTTAATCAAATGCATCAACATATATGTGAATCCTAGCATATATTAAGTATACTTAACTTGCCAATAGTTTTGTGTTTAATTGGTTCATGCCATTTCTCATGTCATGAGGTTACAAGTTGGAAATTCAATAGACAGATGGGTGTGTTTGGTAGTCGTAGCTGTTCGGGTAGCTTTTACCTATTGAAATAGTTGTTAGCAATTTGACTAATTGTTAACTGTTAGCAGGTAGTTAGCTATTGGCTGAAAAGTAGCTGTTAACAATGACGTGTTTGGCACGAGCAGTAGCTGTTGATTTATTAAAATGATATATATCATAAAATTAGAAAATATGAAATGCTACTTTTTAGAGGAAATGCTGCTTATAATAACATTTGCGAAGTGTCCCCTTAAAATGCTAAATGCTACTTCAAATGATAAAAACAAATGTACATCCAAACATGTCAAGTAACATCCCGACTTGGTCAAATTGCTAAATGCGACCTTCTACTTGACTACAAACATACCCATCAAAGGTGTCGTCTGATGATCGATATAAGTAGCCAAGTTGAAACTTAAAGGTGAAGTCTAGAGATAAATGTATAATAATGTAAACCGTATGATAATGGAGTAAAACTCTTCCCTTTTTTCGATAAAATTCTAATTCCAAAGTATTAACAATCTATTTATAGATCATGATCAAAATTGTCACTTTTTTTTTTTAACTTGGGGTGTGTTTGGCCAAACTCCTGAATTGTTTCTGGAGTGTTTCTGGGTCCTAAAAACTGAAAACTGGCCAAACACACAAAATTGAGAAACTGTTTCTGAATTTTGAGAAGCACTTCTAGTGTAAATTTGTGCCTCAGAAGTAGAAGCTCCAATTTGGAGCTCCTTCTTCAAAAACTGTTTCTCAGAATTTTTTTTCTGAGAAGTAGTTGTGGAGAAGTTGAAACTTGGCCAAACACGCCCTTGTTTACATACATCCACTTACAATTTCTAACAATTCTAATATTTCGGAACAAGTTTTCCTTTATTGTCTACACAATTAAGGTGTGAAAATAAACGATGTCGCATGGACTCGCAAATTACCACTAGCATTCAGTCAAAAGCAGAGCTGTAAGTTGTAACAAAAAGAAGCGTGTGTGTGAAGCACAAAAAGACAAACCTTTCTAATAGTCTGAATCAGTAAAATGACATCACAAGCCTCACACACTCCCAATTTGTATAAAAACCCTAAATCACCTTCCCTTTATCTTTGGGATTCTTAGTCTTTCACTTCTCAATTAATTTTGAGATTTCCCCCCTTTTTCCCCCCAATTTCTCCTCTCAAATCTCCAAATTCAATTGAAATTATTATTCAATCGAAAGATCTCAACTTTAATTTATTTCCAATTCAATTCAAACTCATCATTTTTTTCAATTTTAATTGAGAAATAAATCTCAATTAATTGAATGCAAAAGAATCAGAAAACGACAAAACCAATACTATTCAGTAAACCATGCCGGAGATCCAAGCAGAATCACTAACTACGGCGGCAGCCACGGCGGCGCCGGATAAAAACATCCTTTTCGGAAAATACGAGGTCGGCCGACTCCTCGGCTGCGGCGGCTTCGCGAAGGTATACCACGCGCGTGACGTCAGCACCGGCCACAGCGTGGCGGTCAAAGCCGTCAGCAAAGCCAGGGTGGAGAAAAACAGCCTCACCACTCACATTAAGCTTGAAGTCTCCATCATGCGGCGGTTGCGTCACCCTCACATCATTCGTATCGATGAAGTTTTAGCAACTAAAACGAAGATATTTTTTATATTGGAATTCGCAAAGGGCGGCGAACTTTTCACTAAGGTGGCGAAAGGCAGGTTCAGCGAAGATCTCGGCCGTCGGTATTTCCAACAACTCATCTCCGCCGTCGGATACTGCCACGCACGCGGTGTTTACCACCGTGATTTGAAGCCGGAGAATCTTCTCCTTGACGAAAACTGGAACTTGAAGATCACCGATTTCGGACTCAGCGCGGTCAAAGATCAGTCAAAGAGTAGTAATTCCGACGAAATGTTGCATACTTTGTGTGGGACCCCTGCTTACGTGGCGCCGGAGGTGTTGGCGAAGAAAGGGTATTATGGTAATAAGATTGATGTTTGGTCGTCTGGGATTATTTTATTCGTTTTAACTGCGGGGTATTTACCGTTTAATGATACGAATTTGATGAACTTGTATAAGAAGATTTACAAGGGTGATTTCCGGTGTCCGAGGTGGATGTCGGTTGAATTGAAGCATTTGTTGTGTCGTCTTCTTGACGTTAACCCTGAGACGAGGATTACGATTGAGGAGATTGTGAATGATCCTTGGTTTAAAAAGGGTTATAAGGAGATTAATGTGAGATTTTACCATGATGATTACTGCGGTAAAAAAGAGGTGGTGAATAATGATGAGGTGGAAGAGGAAAAGGAAAGTCCGAGGTTTTTAAATGCGTTTGATTTGATATCATTTTCGCCCGGGTTTAATTTGTCCGGGTTGTTTATGGAAAGGAAGGAGGAGAATGGTTGCGAAACGTTCCTATCGGGCGAGGATGTCGAAAATGTGGTGGATAGGGTGGAGGAAGCGGCGCGTGAGGTGCACGTGCAGAGGGTGGTGGTGGAGAGGGTGAAGGGGGGTATGGGGGTGAGAGTGGAGGGGCAAAATGGTACTTTTGGTTTGGTGGTGGAGGTTCATAGGCTGACGGAGGAGTTGGTGATGGTGGAGGTCAGGTGGAAAGAAAAGGATGTGGGGTCCAGCCCAAGTCAGGAGTTTTGGGAGGAGAAGCTGAGGCCTAAGTTGTGCCACCTCATTTACGACCCGAGTCGGGTTGGTTCGAGCAGTTCGCTTCCCGGTTCGTCTAGCCGAGCCGGTGGAGTTTAGGGGGTGCTGATTAATTAGATTAATAATCATTAGGGGGGGAAATTAGTTCATGGTAATGGTAAACTTTGAAGAAGTGAAATGACAAATTCACTAACTCTTGTTATTCATTTTATGGGTTTATGTATGTAAAAAAAATATTTGTGTTGTAGGTGGACCTATATTTATGATTCCACATATTTGTATATACAATTTCATCAACCAAAAGAAAAAGGAGCACGATTGTAAAAATTCGGAAACAAATGGGAGATAAATCCAAGAGATTTTCCCCCAAATAAATTACCTATGGAATATTATATTGGTTTTTTTTTTTTTTTTTGATTTGGAGGATTTTGAATTCCACCTAAGAAATCGGAAATTTTGAAGTTATATTGAGTTTGTAATAATGGAAGAGACAGATTTTTAGATGTTTCACCTATTGATGAGTTAATTTTTGATTTGTTACCTTAAGCTCGTAACAATCATTAGTTTGGTGTTGATGTTGTTGTAGTGATACCAAGTCTCGAACACCCGACCTATACTTGAAGGTAAAACACCTTTTAACCAATATGCCCGATTGTATTCTACGTTTTGAACTCGACTTAAGAAATCAAAAGATTATGGTGTTGAGGTTCTTTTGATTTTCGTTTTTGTAATTCGGAAAACGAAAAATATTGATTTTGTAAATCCAAGTTAAAATATTTACTTTTGTCTATCTCAAGCTTCTATCTTTAAACTAGCTTCTATCTCAAGCTTTTCTAATTGGTCATCCTCAAATTACTCATTGTTGTTGCTTTTCTACTTTTCCTTTTTCTCTGATAAAAGATCAGAGTAGAACAAAAGCAATTTCGAACGACGAGATACGTATTACCTATGATTAAGGTTTATAATAATCAATTCTCGAAATCTCTTGGCCTGTGTTGTTCCAATAATCATGTGTGATTGCTTGTTGTGTTGCATTATGTAGAAGCATCATGGTGCGCACAATGACCGTGAATCGGATATGAGTGCTTCATTCTTGAGTGACATTTGATGTTGTTGTTGCTTCATTCTCCTATCTTATTAAGCTCCATATAATTCAACCATGTCATGTCGAGTTTTTTGTAGGATCACGTAACATATATATCATAACTTAACTCCCTCGCTCGTATATATACAAGACCCGTTATTTTCAAAACTACTACATCAATGTTTAGCCTTCATGAAACATGCCGTATTTCATCTCGTATGCACCACCTGCCCTTTTGTTGTATGATTACATATTTGGGTTACCGGCTTTTGGAGTTATTCAATTGATTAATTAATCATCTTGTAATTGCCTTTCAAGGCTTACTGTACCGTGTTCTCCAGGCCTCAATTTAAACTATTTATTTTCCGTTTGTCAAAACCATTTTTTAAATTGAATAAAACGGGGCGTAATAATAACATATAGTACTACAGTAAAAATTAGCTAACAGTCACCTAAGTTGATAAAGAACGATGTTTGCTAACTCCAATTTATAGTTACGCAGATGATAGAGAAAAGACATTGATTATGATGCATGTCATACAACATATTAGTTGCTTTGAAGAAAATTATACCAACTTATAAGATTATTGCTCTCCCTTGAATTGTCCCAGAAGTACATATATGTAATTAGTTGCTTAAAAAATCAAATAAATATGTCCTAATACAAAGCATCACCAAACTTGTGATATGCAATTCTATGTATCAATAAGCCAGTGCATATGAAACAAATAAATGAACCATCAGAAAATGCATATGGGTTGACATGATATTCTTGTTCATGGATCCATTGATAGTCGACTTTATATACAAGCTAAGTGATAATAAAGTGATGATATTCAGCATGTCCTTGTTTGTCAAATTATAATCTGTGGTATCCTTAGCATCTTTCATTTTCGATTTACCATTTCCTCGATATGAAAACAAAACTAAAAAAACAAGGAAAAATTGGTGTTTGGTTTTCCACATTCTCATTTGTGATCATTATGAAAACTATAGAATCAATATGTTATTTTGTCATGCTGACTTTCACTTATTTTGAAAAATGTGAAAAACCGAAAGTCGCCTTACTAGCGAGTACAACCAATGCAAATTAAATCTGCCGAATTAATATTATTTCTCAACCAAGACCATAACATAACAAACTTAATTTCTCCTACCGCTCTATTACAAGCTGAGCATGAAATTCAGAGAATTACGCAATAACATCTTTAACTAGTTGAGCCAAACTCTACCAATTGCGAAAGATAATACATGAAGTAAGCCAAGATTAGTAACAGGGTTAGTGACGTGAATGTTACGTTCATCTTTCCATACTTAGCTTGGGGTTCTTAGATAAGTTGTTATCAGAAAGAGCCTCGAAAGTAACCTCATAACTTCCCTTGTGACACAAGTATATACTTGAAAAACTTGTACTCTTATATAAATACTCCGTATTATATAACTTGCTTTCCTTATCATTCCCATAACTTGTTTGCCTTGGAAATTAAAGATCAAGGAATAATTAAACTCCCTAAAAAAGTAGAACCACAAAAAAAAAAAGAGTAGTCTACTACTAATTCCAATTCTTCTCAGGGAAATAAAGCAAACAAACAAGGCCTTATGGACCTACTCACCTTCTTATGTCCTTATCAAAATTAAATTTATCCATATAATTGTTAGTATTCAATGTGGTTATCATGTATCTTTGCTTTTCTAATGGACCAAACATGCATGATGGTCTTTTTTGATCACTTAATCATTGTTGTCTTTTCGTGACTTAACTTCCTTAGATCAATTATTAAAGTAGTAACTAGTACGTTTAACTACTACTCGTACTAATTAGACGCAAATTATACTATGCTCTAAGGAGCACAAGGAGCATGGTGATCCTCCTCACAATAAAGGAGTGGGGACCATACTTAAAATGATTTTTCATTTTTTAATATATGGTACTCACTCATCTATTGTGAGAAGGACTACCATGCTCCTTGTGCTCGTTGGAGCATGGTATAAGCACTGCTAATTAGAGGTAATTAGTGAGGTGGTCCAAATAATTCGATGCGTCACATGCTTATTTATAAGTGATTAAGTGTAACGAAAATCTATCTAAAGTCAATTTTGATTAATTTGTCGATTTTTGGTCAATATGATTAATACGGAATAATAAACTACTTTCATCTTAAATTGCTTAGGTATTAATTCAATTCATTTTTCAATAGATTCAAATCAATTTGAATCAAATTATATCATATCGGATCAAAGGAGCGCACAAAAATTAACAATGCATGCTATGGGAAAAAGACTTGTTATTGAAGCAACTTGCGCGCGAAACGGGGGTGATATTTTTATTTTATTTTTTATTTTAGGTCGGGTGTATGTCATGGAAATATGGAATAGTAGGCAGATATTATTGTGTGTGGATGCTTGAAAGTAAAACCGTGAGTGGGTTTTAGTAGGGTTAATCTCTTTATTAACAACCACACCTTTACTTTTTACCCAACAAGAAAAGAACAATCAAGCATTAGTTAAAGACCTCAAAGTATGTGTGGGGATCCTCTAGATTTAGAGTTTGTAAAGTTTACTATTGTTGGTAAAAAAACAAAATAAGGTGGGTAATTCAATGCACAAATAAAATATTAAATATTTAATTTCTTCCTTATTTGATAAACTCTACCATATAGAGTTTGTTTTAAACTCTAGAGGATTCACACTCTCAAAGTACTTAATAATCGCATTTTGTAAAACACTGAGCTTTAACCTAGAGTGAGCTTATATACTCGATCCCTCTCGAATAATATGTAAATGGAATTCGAATTTTGAGTCCAATATAAAAGTTTAGACCAACGACTTTGTGAGAGAGAAACTTTTGTAATGCTACATTTTCAAAGGTTGTCCGACTGATTAAAATCACTCAAGATTTTTGAAACAAACTAAAATCTCTCGTATATGTCGACCAACATTCTTCTTGTAAGTGTGATTTCGAGTCATCTTCAAAATATTCCAGCTTTCAGAAGAATCCTAATTGTTTTTCAGAGGTGTCGAAAAGAGTTGGCAAGTCAACAAAAATATCTGTATGAATATTTAGTGGATTTCGTACGTTCTCTCGTCAAGCTAAGTCAACCTCGCTCATAATCTCTTATACTCCTATATTACGTTGAGTCGTTGAGTATAATCATCGACCAACGTGGGGAGTAAATGAGTAATGCTGTATAAACTAAGGAGCAATAGTTTCCTCCAAACAAATTATGTCACAAATTCCTAACTACGGAAAACTTTGCATTTTTTCGTATAATTACTAGGATCATGTATTTGGTTGAATTAGGGCGTAAATAAAGATGTAAAAGAGTGTAATATTCATGAATTTACAATGCCAATAAATTTTCGTTTTGTTGAAAAGTTTCAAATTGTTTTGTATATGACTAGTAAGTATGAATTTGGATATTTCAAATCATTCTCGATCTCTTTATATTCAACGTAAGCCAAATGTTCATTTTGGAAGTAGAGATCATAGAAAATTAGACACCGGCCACACCGCCTATGAAAATACATTAGTTTCAAGCTTGATCTGAAAATCAACGAATTATTAGTTTGATGAGTTGGAGATGCTCATAAATTTATCCATGCCACATATACATCATTAATTTTCAACGATCATTGTACAATATATAGAGACAAATTCCATTAAAACAAGGTTAGTACATATATAGTACAAATTCTTTCGTAAATAAATGTGCGAATGTGTGATAAGTTATTCATGATCAGGAGACATGAAAATGGACAGCTACTATACATATCTATGATTGATGGAAAAAGGAACGTATCAATTATCATATAGCATATGGTGAGTATCAATTATCATGTAATTAGTACTATATATCAAATTATCAATTGTATCAATTATCAAAGAGTAGCAGGTATCGTCCAAGTGTTTGGTACGAATTAAACATCAAAGGACTCATAGTACTTGTTGTACGCATGTGAACACATGGTCCTCGCTCAAATTATTGATAGGAAACTAACAAGAAAGTGATCGATATACACCAAAAAAACTCAAAAAGTACGTAAAAATAATAACGTCAAAAATTAAAGATTGTATAGAATCATATTGAGGCCGGGATATTCCATGCATAATCAAACAATTTGATGAACTCTGGATCGAAAGACTTTAGAGTGTACGATTATTGTTGTTAGATTTCCACAGTTTCTGTTGGCTGTACGCCTGTAAATAATCATATACTCCCATAAGAAACTAGGAATGTTACAAATTGATACTCGCACCACGTACTAGAGTATGTACTATATATGCCCACGGTTTCTTAGCGTGTCCATGGAGGTATTACAGTACCGGCCGGCCGCAATCTCAGCTCCTAGCACCTACATGTACACGGAATAATTATTTTTCGTGATGCTGAGATATATAAATCGTCTTAAGAAAAAAATTACTCTATCATAACAGCTAATACCACTACAGTAACAATATTTTGTGAAACTCATATACCATACTTTAGTTTTGCACGCAATATAATCATATAATAGCCAAACGTACCAACAATGTCGCATGACAAATCCATTAAGATCAACATAACTCAAATAGTAACCACGATATCCATTTTCTTACAGACACCTTTCTTATCATTGCATGCGATACATAGTTTTTTTTTCTTCCTTATTGGTATTCAATACTCAGCATTGCATCTGATTTGATATTGTTGGGAAATTAACGTCAATTTCCCCGCGCAACCGAAGCACCAATCGACAAGTAACAGTAAAAGTAAAATAAGCGCAAATAATAACACGATGAGACAAGATCTTTAGGGACTTAACCAATGATTTTGTACCTTAGCAATGCATCGAAGTGTTGACCCTCCGTCCAAAAGGATGGGCTGCCTATAGATTGCTTTAAATAAGTACACGCTGGGCCGCTGTGAAGTTTGGGTCCATTTCCATGGGCTAGGCTTCAGTAGTTCAGTTTCTAACTTCGTTTGGACTGCTTTCAGAACTGGGCTGGGCTTATGCAATGTACCTATTAGACTTTAAGCATTAATGTTCGAACAATCCAATCAATGTAGTTCGACCCCATCGTATTCGCACGACCTCTCTTGCTTAAATCAAACGTCAATAATTCAAAGGCGTAAAGATGCGTAATTTTCTTCCTATGGCATTAGTTGTTTTTACGAGGGTTTATCAAAGTCTCATATGAACTAACTTTAAATCAACCATGTGTAAATCGGTTTTTCTAAAATCTTATTATGGAGTATCTTGGTGCCTGCATTGATGGAAAAAGTCTTATAAAATATCAGACGACCAACATGCATCACTATTTTCCTTTTTTTATAAGAGAAAAGACTCATCAACCAAATTGCTGAAAATTTTAGATAATCTACGAGATATGTTATGCTAGCTTACTAACTCTACCATGCTTTTTCCATAGGAATTTGAAGTACACTTAACCCCATTAACAATATTCAAATCCAATAAAAAAAGTCATTAAATTAATAAAAATATTAAAAGCACCAGAATAAGAAAAGATGCGAAATAAATATACTAATAATAGCACACAAGATTGAATAACATGCCAAAAATACAGGGTATATATAAATGAAGTGCATAATAAAATGATACTCAAAGCATTAAGTTTACTACCCCTAAATGATTCCTTATCATCAAACACATTAAATTAAACCTAAAGTTTACCTTTCTTGTAGTGATTGTTGCTTATATAAATTGATCACCTTATATTCTCTTTTCACTTTTTTTTTTTCAATTTTCATGCCTTTTTATTTCTCAATTTTGTCAATTTTTATCTTTTTAGTTAACATACACCCCGTAGAGTCGTAGACGCACGTTGGAAGAACCGATCGATTTTTCACTTTTTTTTTTTTACTATACTTTACTCCCTTTGTTTCATCATCGTCTTATCTTTTACTCTTTCGCTCTCCTCTTTACGCGAACAACGACCGAAAGAAAAAACGAAAAAAGGGAAGGAAACAAAAAAACACCGCTGAGCAGCTGCCCCTCAACCCGCCCGAGTCGACTCACCGCCGCTCAACTCGCCGCCGCCGCCGCCGTCTGTTCCACCGCATTTCCGCTCAATTAAAATGTTTCGCCGGTCAATCGCCGTTTCTTTCTTCCCCAATCTATGGCGCTTCTTTCACCATTTTGTAAGTCTTATTTTCCCCCCTTTTTTTTGAATTAAACCTCCATTTTTTGCTGTTTAATCTGGAAATTGTTGTGTGAAGAGCAGAACAATTTTAGCTCGATTGAAACCCTAGGGAAATTAATCGTGTTGATTACGATTGTTATAGCTTCGAATTGTAGGATTTCAATGGCGGATGATTGTGAATTTTTTCGATTTTTTTTTTCAGGAATTATAAGTATAAGCTGAATGAAATGCCAGCTAGGGTTTTGTTTAGTTAGGGTTAGTTTGGTGTGAATATTTCTGAGGGAGAAGCGTGTGTTTGAAGGAAGTAAGGAGGAGCTGGAAGCTGCTCAAATTTGTCGAATTGCGAAATTAGGGTTATATATAAAGAAAGGGGGAAAGTGTGGAGGAGGGTAGAGGGGGATAATGTGTATGTTCTGTGTGATTCAGAAGTGGTCGCGCAGGGTTGCTACGATGCTGCCTTGGTTAGTCATCCCACTTATAGGGTTATGGGCTTTATCTCAGCTCTTACCACCGGCTTTTCGGTTTGAGATTACGTCCCCGAGGTTGGCTTGTGTGTTTGTTTTGTTGGTTACACTGTTCTGGTATGAGGTTTTGATGCCCCAGTTGTCGGCTTGGAGGGTTAGGAGGAATGCCTTGCTGAGGGAGAGGAAAAGATTTGAGGCCTTGGAGTTGCAGAAGATGAAGAAGACTGCTACTAGGAAGTGTAGGAACTGTTTGACACCGTATAGGGATCAGAACCCTGGTGGGGGGAAGTTCATGTGTTCTTATTGTGGGCATATTTCGAAAAGACCGGTTCTTGATTTGCCTATACCTTCTGGTATGTCTAATACTGGGTTGATTAAGGAGTTGTTTGGTAAGGGTGGGAATATATTGAATGGGAGGAACTGGTCGGATAATGTTACACTTTGCAATCAGGAGTGGTTAGAAAATGGGAATTGGGTGGTTAATGGGTCTTTTCCGGCTAAGTCTTCTTATCCACCACGAAAGAATGGTGTTGTGCTGTTTTGCAGAAGTGAGCCATGCTTGGCAGAGAAGTCTTATTCAGGTGTTTACTTTTTTGCTTGTAAACTGTTGATGTCCTTTTTGCTGAGTATACGATGGCT
>JBBYHQ010203085.1:0-24494 GCA_038382645.1 Spergularia azorica
TATCCCGGCTATTCCAACAAGCGAGCTGACGGTTTCTTTGCTGATGACTCCTTCCCCTTGTCTCCCTCTTCTACTTTCATCTTCCGACTTGCCTCCACTTGATTCTGTTTTTCTGCTACTGATAGACATCACTACTTTAGTATTTTATGTTTTGAATTCTGAACTTAGTAGATTGATCCCTGATGATATTGCCCGGCAGCATTTTGTGAACTCAGTAGATTCATATTGAATTCCATGCTTCTGCACGCAATGATTTTCGATGCCCACTCATGGTTTTATTCAGAGTGATTATCTTCAATTTACAGGAACTACATGGCTGACCCCTGCCCCTTGAACTGTCTCTTTTGTTTCCCATTGATGTTTCCATGAAAATTCTGCCCACCACTAATTCTACATCCACTTTGCTTGACGTCCGGTCCTCTTTCAGGCTTCTAGTACTTCATTCAAATCACAAATTTCTGATACACCAGTCAAGAGGTTTTCAGAAATTCAGATTCCTAATAAGTTCTGACACATGACAAACTAGATTCATACAATATACTAGTATATGAAAAGGCAGGTTTTTGTTCACTTAGATGTCTGTTTCAAATAGCACACCTTGTAACTGCATCTCAAATCAGTCCCCACCTTGACCTCCCTGGTTGCCCGATGTGAAGAGCACAAACTCTTGCCCCATACACTGCCTAGAGAAGAACAGCAATCACGACTACAAAAATCAGTGACCGGGTAATGATCCCTGAACTGCAGCACGTGGAGCTCGAGGAAGTATGAGAGTCCGCTACACCAACAAGAAATCGACACTTGCCAACTGAGGGATCCAGAAAAGTAACCATACCTAGCCCATCAAAATCACAGCTCAGTGGATCTTGTTTCTGCAGCTGATAATAGCTATTGAACGCATAAGAGACATTTGCCTTGAGGCCAATTCCATTACATGAACCACCCTCTGTTAGTGTAGTACAATCGGCAACACTACAAGCAAGTGTGAAATGGTTTGCCACACTGGTTAGATTCTTTGATGGGTTTGCAACACACCATCTGGCTGGAAGATACCTGACATTTCTTGCATTCTTCAACGTTTCACTACCCAGACCAAGGTTGAGTGCATATTTAGCCTGCCCGTCAAAAGAGAAAATTCCCCAGTGCCTTTCAAAGTTGCCAGGCAGTGTACTCTTTGCACCTTCATCGAGCAGGCCAAAAAGATAAACATCTAGTGGAGGAGCGGCAGGCCTCAAGGGGGTTCCTTTGTTGCTAAGGACGTGGTTTATGAGGCCTTGATTAAAAACCCTGGCAGCAGTGAGATTGGCACCCACGGCTCCATCTGTAGGCCAACCGACCTCCCCAATGACTATAGGCATTTGGCCATACCCGATTCTGTTAAGTGCAGCCACTAAAGTATCGTAATTTCCATCAAAGGCATTGTAGTAGAGGTTGGGTCCATCGATGAGGGGGTGGTTAGTCCCTCCAAAAAAAGCATAGTCTTGGGGGAAGTCGGGATTTCCGTAGAGACTGAGAAAGGGGTAAATGTTGACAACAAAAGGAGAAGCATTAGAATTGAGGAAGGAGACAAGTTGAGTGATGATATGAGCGAGGTCTGGGCGAAAGGCGCCTTGAGAAGGGAGAGAAGACTGATATGCATCAGCATTGCAAGGGACAACTAGTTTGACAGTGGCAGCAAGATTAGCTTTGAGCAATGAGCGCTGCAAGTTGAGGAGCGCGGGCACAACATAAGACCCAAACTGCCCTGCGTAGCTACTCAGAAAGGGTTCATTCCCAACCGCCACATATCTGTTATACATACTTGGCATTAACACACTATCCATGCTTTTATAAATACTGTAAAAAGGAAGCTAAAAGAGAAGAGAAATGTTGGCGAACCTGATGTCGGCGGGAGGTTTGGCAGAGAAATGGAGAGTAAGATTGGTACGAACCCAGGCATCGGCGGCGGAAGGAGAGGAGGAGAGAAGAGACAGCATGTGGTTTGGGATGCCGAGCATGATCTGAATGCGGGTCCCCCTGAGAGCATCCACGACTTGATGATCGGCGTCGAAGATCTTCACTTTGGAGATCTTGTTTATCTTCAGCAGATCCACCACCGTCTCCGCCGACATCCTGTGCTCAGACAGCGTCCCCCAGTTCACTCCTATTCCCGCTTCTCCCTCTCTGCTTAATCTCGCTATCACTGCCACTATTACTATTACTCGTAATATCACTCCCATCTCCTTTCTCTTGCCTACCACCACTACAATACACATTACTCAAACTTTTAGTCTTTTGTAAAAAGTATCTAACTTTTACAATAGGAACCCTTCGAGGATTTTAACAAATGGTATGCGTCTTTCAAGATTATTTAAATCACACGTTATTGAATATTTGAATTGCGTTACAACTTTACAGGTTACGAGTACGTGTGTGAGCTATCATACTCATTTCTCTTACCGATATACCCTTTGGGAATGCCTTCCACTTGTAATGAATCTTTTAAGTAATGATTTAAGTTTGTAATTTACTTCTAGTAACAAAACATCATTGCTAGAAAAACAGAAGAATATAGAGGTACAATAACATGTCAGTAAAGACATCTTTCTCACATGCCTGGTCTCAAGCCACTGATGCAACTTCAACGGGCAGCAGCTATCAAGAATCAGTAAGCCATGAACTGATATAATGTCTATCATAAGTCAGAATAGATATGCATTTGTACATCCTAATTCATAGCTGTTCTACAACTCTGATCCATACTTCCTATGCTTAACTTGCTTCAGAATAGAGAGGCGCAAACGTTGACCAAATGCCCCAAGTCTTTCAAGTTTAGGCTTCTTTAAACCAGCAGGAGCCCCCTTTTTGCATTTTTTCACTTTATTTTCAGATGTTATTCCCGTCTCTGTCGCCGATGCAGGGATTATCTACAAACACAAAAGATTATGTCACTAACATACCTACAAAAGCTTCATTCGACTATCAGCACAACATGGATTCCTCTGTGCAACAAAGTAGATTACATACCTGTTGGCCACTCATTTCCGCCGTGCATTCAGCCGAATCACTGCCTTCTACAGATGAGCACCTTCCCCAACTCTCCCTGTTGGAGCTTGTATACGAGCAAAATTCTTCAATTGATCCATCTACTTTATCCTGAATGATGACTCTTATTAAATTTCAAAAAGTCTTTACGGTCAACTACTCGAAAGAATAGGAGAGAAATGAGTTTGTATTACAGCTCTAAATATACAATTTTACCAAAATTGAGTGTCATTTCAAAGATTCTTTCCAATCAAACCTTTTCTCATTCTATTCCTGTGCATCGTGAATACCAAACATTTGAAAGTAATTAAAATACGACCCGTCCCCTCCCCTTCCAAGGACTTTCTCTATTCCACAGGACCTACAAGGAACTAAAGATGAAGCATTAAGTTCTCAGAAACCCAAGAACATAAAGGTCCAGTTAAGCCTGTCTACAACCAGTTGACGCTCCAAAAACCCTCAAAGAAAGAACACATCACATCAAATAATGATTCCGCACCTTGCTTCTTCCTGCAAGCCCAAACTCCATAATAAACTCGTCCTTTCATAAAAATATAATCGATAAGAACCCCTAACTTAAAGCTACCTCCTTTACCCGAATTCAACTTACAGCCTCATGCTCCTCATTGACTTTCACAAAAACGCCTCTTAAAAGTTGTGTTCACTCCATAAAGGCCTACTTCCTCTCCAAACCAGCAACTAATAGCCATAAACTAAAGATCATTAATAACCATATCTGGATATTGTGCTGCAAAGGAATCTGGTGCGTAGGAATATAGGATGGTAAGAGGCACCATGCAGTCAAGCACCATATCGAAAAGCTGCAACTGATAACAGCATTATTTAAAGTTATGACCATAACATCGGCCAGCTCCCACATCCTACCAAATGTGAATACAGACTTGTCGTTCACAACTGCTATAAGTTGCAGCTTAGATGAGCTCCTTTGGATTCTGTCTTCTGGACCAACCAATTACAGCAGTGCGACTGTCTCACCCATATTCAAGCAATACTGAAAGAAATGAAAAGAGAGCATAGGAAAGGGAAAGAGCGGGATCATTTAGTGAAAGACAATAATATGAACACGCAAAAAAAATGTTACTTTTGCACCATTCATCTAGAAACACTAAATGTTCCACACGACCAAATCTATCCTGCATTTACCTGGAGCAAACCGCAATCATGCCAAATTTCAACATAGAGGGCAGAAAACATCAGCGGGCACATGCGCCAATCGCTATCCTGGGTGTCAAGCTCTCTTATTTTGTACTTAGCATACAATTACTTTTAGAACAAGTATTTACTAGTACTAGTCTGTTAATTTGATCTTACTTTTTTCCATGTCAGCACTGCTAAATGGAAAGTGGCCAAGTTATTTTGATAACAGGAACAACAACAATCAAAGTGCATGATTCCCTCTACTTAGATAGATGGAAAAATCAATATTCTATGGCATGGTACAAGAGAGGATTTGTACTTACACTTGAGCCTGAAGTTGGCGCAATTCCAGCGATAGTTTCTCCACCAGATTCTGCATTTGAAATGCCGTGCAGAACCGACGACGAGCTTGCAGCATCATTACTTGCTACTCGAAGATTACTGATTATCTCGTACAACAGCCCCTAGATGAGATAAAATATTCTACACTTAAATGAATGTCACTTAAATAAATCTGTGTTGCCAATGTATGCGATCTTATACAATCTAAGTAATCAAACTCACAAAGAGTAAATGTATTTCTTTTAAAGCAACGAAGAGGCCAAAAAGGAAGCAATCCTGAATTGCATACCATCACAAAGCAACTCATTCATATTGCACGTAAGCATACATTTACATAGTCGTTGAGAAATCATTCAAATAGCATGAAGGATCTTCATGTAAAACAAACCAAACAAGCCAATCATATATTTAGTGTGCCAAGAAGCTAAACTTCAAAAACCAATTACCTCATCCATGTCAGCAACGCCAATCCTATTTGACCAAACAGATGGGACTTGTGGTGGTTTTAGGGTGTTGTAGAAGAATATGGAAACCGAATCATAATAAAACTGTGGCCTAGGTGAGTTATGGTCACCATCAACCTTTATAATATTCTTCTCGCCCTACAACAGATCACCATTCATTAAGCAACTATATACAGAAGAGAATAATAAACAATTTATAATGACATCAGAGCTGCATTCCGTACCGCGTAAAGTTTGAAGATGACATCAGAGTGGTGTGGTTGAATGAATCTATCCCCATTAGCATGGACAAACAAAGCAGGGACAAATGTCTTACTTGCAACCTGCGATGCCTTTGGAATGTAAACATCACTGGAGATTATGCAAAAATAAACTGATACTTGGAGTTGAACTCATACAGTCATATTGACATACCACTCAAACAAAAGTCAAGTTACATAAAAACAGACCAATGCTGAGCCTTATACTAATGCAAAGAACATAGCAAGTTGAACGTAACACCCAAAAAAAGGGGGGAAAAAAAGTTTATCCTCCCAACTACTGATAGAAGAATGCTGTTGGAAGTTGAAACCTTCTGAGCATATAACTTAGAAAAGTCAGGATATTAAATTTACTTGCATGCAAGCAATAAGACTGCTAAAACAGCAACGACCTACTGAAAAATCACAGAAAACATAGTACGATGCCACAACTCTGAAGGATTTTACATCTCTACAACCCCACTCTCAAATCCTAAAAGAGTCTTCCAAAGCAAACTGAACGCTCCTCCAATCCCACGTTAATCTAAATTCTAAAGATTTCATTTTAGAGCTTCTCAGTAAGCCAAATTGGAATAACAAAAATTTATGTGATACTTCACGTGCTAGATTGACATCGTTGCTAACATATACGCAACTAATATGCTGATAACAAGGCAAGTGGTTTTTTTTGAAGTAGAACAAGCAAGTGGTTCTTGAATGCGCACCTGCAGACAATTGAGGTCCTTTATATCAAAATTTGCCCTTTTTTGTATCACTCGACGCATATACTGCACTGCCATCTTCACCTGAAACCAGAAGGGAAAGGCTCATATTTTTTTTCATATAAAAAAATTTAAGATAATGAAACCTTCACTGCCTCAATGATCATAAACACATTCTTCTAATCACAGAAGCAAATTTCAGATAAAAGAGTCACTGTCAAAAAAGCACAACCGCAAAATTCTGGCTGACTAATCTTCACATCTTCAAAGAACTATAAAAGCAGAATAGAATTGTAAATTTAACATTTACCAGACTCCCTAGAGAGGATCCTGCCAAAGCAAGGTAACGGGGATCAAATATAAAGACTCCTATGATAACAATCACACAGATGACAATTCCATTATATCCTTGAAGAGGAATGCAGCAAACGTCTCCTAGAGATGCATGAACCTCTCTCACAATAGCTTTATAGTATACCCTCATTCTTAGGCTTAGTTCTTAGAACCCCGCCACCAGACCGCAGAGGCAGGGTGCCTGAGGGCGCAGCCCGGCGCACAAGCCACACACACATTTAAGATACACCCCTTTAGAAGCGTATAGTTCTCTTCCTTGTGAAACTAAACATAAGGCCCGCTTAGATTATGACTAAGAGTCTAAGATAGGAATATAGGATCGAACTAAAGCAATAAAGTCAATAATAACAATACAGAAATACTAATTGCCAGTTTGGGAAATATTGGAAGTTGTCAGAAAAACAATTGCAGTAATAAATAGAGATTCAGAATAGTATATACGGTGAATTTTGGTAGGCGGATTTTATAGACATCCACAAGTTCCATCATGAGATCAAACAAGTCTGAGAAAGCACTATCCAATACCATGCCGGTGATAGAAGGGTCCTCAGATCCATAAAGAAGGCTGCATAGCACAAAAGTTAACATCACTAGCAGTAAGAGACTAAAAACGCACATTCCAAAACCATGAAACGATAAATCATGCAACCATGTAACACCTGCATCCAAAATTTCCATGATCCTAGATAGAGTGAACAATGTTAATTACGAGTGGTACCTGAAGAAGCTAGAGATAGGAAAACGTAGGAATATTAATTATTTTCTTACCCTGTAACAGCACCCATAGATCTTCCCCAGAGACCTATACGTGATACACGATTGTTATTTCGCAGATAAGAAATGACAGCTCGGAGATCATCTTTCTGGGATATGAAGAAAAGACATGAAGTGATGGGCAATGTAGTCGAACAATGAATTGACAAGTGACAATGGTGCACACATTGGCAACAAACAAACCTCATGCCATCCAAGGCTGACATAGCTGCCATCAGATAATCCAGAACCAGAGAAGTCGAGGGTAAAGACGGTAATATTTGCTGGAAGAAGTACGACAGCAGCCTCATTTGCATCAGCTCGAGAGCCACTGTAATAATTATAAGATAAATAAGTTTTGGAGGAGAACAAGAGATAGCAGTGGAAGCAAAGAGGCAGTTACGTGAATGATTGACCTGTTGCCATGACAGTATATAACACATGGAAGGGCAGAATCTGAAGGGTAATTAGATGGCACATAGTGGCTACACCTCAAGGTCTGACCTCTCCCATTTGTAAGCTGCAATTTAGTTACAAAGCTCAGAAAACAGACGACAAATCCCTAAAAAAAAGCAAAGTTGGTAATAAGTAATAAGTGGGCATGTCCATACTTGCCTCCAAGTCGTCTCTTTTGTATGCTTTGCCGGCGAGTGTAAAATCTTTCTCCCATAAATACTTATCTGGATCATATGAAGCCCTGTATGTATGATACGGAGTACTGCATTATTAACACCAATGAAAGGGGATCTTGAGACTTGAGAGGTCTAAAGAAGAAATGTACCTGGGAGGTCTAATTACAAAATTGATGAACTGCTCAATCATACTTAATTAACACGCTAATTGAGCTCCAATTAACCCCTGCATTTGGTATGTGAAATTGATCAACTCCCCAATCAGACTCAAGCTCCAATTAACCCCCCTGCATCATTCATTTCAATCACATTCATTCAACCCTAGTCTCAATATTAACGGGACTCACCTCAATAACAATCTCCTTCCCCAATATCAATGATAATCACAACTGGGGAGTGAGCTTCACGGGATGACCTCTTTCGTCTTTTCCGGGGATCTGGATAATGAGATTTGTGTTCCTACTCCTCCAACTACTAAACAGTAAACACATTATTATTAAATAGTATACGCACCCGTACCGATTTTTACACTCTCATAATTAATTGATTTTTAACCTCCTCTTGTGAGAGGAGTATTTTCCCAACATTGGGAGATGTGACTCGCAATACACCAATTAAAGATCTCTACGTGTTGTCTTATTCTTACTCTTTTGGCATACCATGTCAATAGCTTTTGGCTCGTTTACCTCAAAATAATACAATCAAATGAAGTTAGTAGAATGCATTTTAAAATAAAACACCAAGTAACAAGGGGATTATTTTTGGTACCAAAAATGGAGTAAGAGCCAAGAAGATTCAAAATGTCCATATTGAAAGCATGTTGGTGGTATATTGTGTAGTTACACAACCACCAAGTATCAAATGTTTATTTTTACTTTCGAAATAAAGAAGGTTAAGAAAAATAATATAAAGGATGTAACAAGATGAAGAATATATAGTTATGTACTCCCTCCGTCCTCCTTTAAACACTACATACCCAAAATACTCCCGTGTTGAGAAGGGTGTACACCCTAATTGGTTAATCAAAGTTCCAAAAAAATTGCATAGTGAGTTAGATAAGAATCTTAGCAAAAATTTCATGCAATTTTTTTGGATCTTTGATTAACCGATTAGCTTGTACATGCTCCTCAATAAGGGTGCGTTTTGGGTATGGGGTGTTTAAAGAGGGACAGAGGGAATAAAACATAATCATATCTTGCATGACCTGATATAAGTTGGCTCTAATAGTATTATTGCTCTAACTTGCCATGGTGTACTCCAATTTTTATTTATAAATACGAACGGAGATTGTTTGAGAAGGAAAACGAAACCATTTACCTCACTTGTTATATAGACAACACATAGAGTAAAGATGTAGAGTATATAACTACAAGATGAATAAAGTAAAATTAATAAAGTTAGTTTTTTCAAAAACATAATTAGTGTTAGCGTGACCCGTTCTGGATAATCGCTCAGAACCATTGTGAGTTATGAAACTTTAGGAACCATAACCTGATCATTCAACTATTGTTTCGGTTCTGGCTCCGCTCCGCCAGTTCCCGAGCATGATTTTATCTATTTGCAAATCAATTTCAGATAGCGAGTCAATATTTTGGTTTTCACCTTAATGTATCTCATGCCATTTTGTCTGAATTCAAGCGTTGACTTAAATTCCCCCCAAAATTGTCTTAACTTTTCGCTTGAATAACCGGAATATTGGAAGGGAAGAGGAATTTATAAGAGAATATCGAAATTTGGGGGAAAACGTAAGTCAATACCGGAATGTTAATAAAAATGGTCGAAGGTGAAATTAAGGTGTTAGACGACCGAAAATATTTAATAGGTGCAATTTCACTGCTATATTTAATACTAGGTGCTAGACGACCGGAGTATAAGGTGTTAAAAATTGTTTAAAGGGGTGCGGTTTAACCAAAAAATAAAATGGGAAGGAATAAAAGTATATAACTATCGACAGTAGACATGTATAAATGGGAGTAAAAGTCAAACAGCCGTGGTAGTGGAGTAGCCAGTTATAAAGCACCACTTTAGCAGTGAGAAAAGGGGGAAAAAAAGTTGTCACCCATCTCAAGTCTCAACAACAACAAATTGTAAGTTTGGGCTTGATCGATCGAGACGGGACGCAGAAACAGCATCAGCAGCAGCGACGGCGAGGTTCGATGGTAAAGGAGACGGAGTATTATGACGTTCTTGGGGTCAGCCCATCTGCTACTGAATCGGAGATTAAAAAAGCATACTATATGAAGGTATCTATAATTACTTCCTCGCCTTTTTATACGAGTATCAATAATTGTTTCAGATTGCAGACTTTGGTTGTTACCGTTTTTACTGGACTTGTTTCACAAACTGCACAACTGTTATCTGCTTCCGATTGATTAATTACGCAGGCATTGCCACAGTGGCCTTTTTGAATTTCGCAAGAAGTAGGAATTTTGGTTGAAACTATCTGTACCCTTTTCTAGGCTTAGTAGTATTGAGGGTTCTAGGTGATCCACGAGTGCATCACCGTTGCACATTTGCCGTATCTGTACCCTTTTTTTGCCTTCAGGACAATAACATTTTATACGTTAATGCCTGTCACCAAGCATTTCTTAGAACTCGGCAAGGGTTCGTATCTTCCAACAGATATTTTCTACATAGGCCAAGATTATATACGATACTTAAGTGCTCGCTATCATATCATATTAGATATGTTACTAGGAGAATGCTTGCTCCTTATTTCCTTCTTCACTTTCCCCCTTAATTCTATTGTGTGTGTTTGGCATGTAGGCACGACAAGTTCATCCTGATAAGAATCCAAATGACCCTCTTGCAGCTCATAATTTTCAGGCAAGTTCTAATAATCTGCCCTCTCTTCTTTCTGCTCATATCTTCACTCAATCTCATACAATTTATTTATGATTTTTTGAATACTTGATTAGCTTATACTCCGTATGTATGTAGCAATAGTTAAAAGAGTTCTCATTTGAGAAAAATAAGATCAGTTCGGATGACCTTATTTCATGGTTTATTCTGTCCCCTGTTTGAAACTATTGTCTCTAATCGTGGGAGTGAGTGAGTGAGTGACAATGGTTGTGACACTCATGATTCTATCATCAACGACTTGAATCTGTTGAGTTTGCTATCTAGCTTTTAATACTGGCATTGATTCGCTTTGTAAGATAGCCTTTCCCTTTAGTGGCAGAAGGGATGAATTTTGTGGGAATGGGTAATGGGCTATAGATGTATGCAGTGGGGAGCAATTTAGAGTTGGCTTTAACATCAACTACCAATTTGACTTGCGACAGAGAAACTGAGGGAGATAGATGATATTAATAAGAGATTTAGAGGTGCCCAAAAATAGGAGGGAAAGAAAGAAAAGGGCTTGTATGAGATAATGGGAATAATTTTGGTGTAGGCTATGAAGGTAATGGCCCCAGCCTGTCAGCTGAAAAGTCAGGACAACGGCTGAAGTTTTGGATGCAGATATAGGCATAGCACCTTAAATATGTACCCCATAGAACAAGCTTGACTTCTACAATATATTAGAGGTTGACAATCAAGAATAGCCGGAGTGTTCACTTGAGTTCTAGGAGTTACTTCTAGAAGAGGAAAATGTAAACTGAAATTAGCTGTATATGAAAAAAGCTTCCTTATGTTTCTACACTTAAATATATTCTTTAATACGACAAACTTCTACTATTTACTCTTATAGTGTGTAATGCAGATTCATAAAAGGCCTTATTAACTTTCGTATATGTTGCTTTCTATATCAGGTTTTAGGAGAGGCTTACCAGGTCTTGAGTGATCCAGCTCAACGTCAAGCTTACGACTCTTATGGAAAATCGGGAATTTCTACGTCAGTTCATGTGTTCTTTGATTCTTTCATCAGACTGGCTTTCAATTTGATGCAGTTTGATATATGATTGGGGATGTCAATAATATGGTGGTGGTCGGGGAAGGCTGGTGGTGGTTATTGGTTTTGCTGGGTGGTTGATAGTTGAATCAGGTGGGAGGGGGAGGGAAATGGGGAGTAGAGAGAAAATGATTTTTTTTTTTTAAATGAGTCAGCGCCACGTAGGCACTCCCGAAGCCACATAGGATTAATCCGATAGCTTAAGATCGAAATCTTTCAATAGGTGGCTCTACCTTTAAAAAATGGCTTATTAGGTGGTTCCTCCTATAAAAAAAAGATTTATTAGGTGGTTCCCCAAAAAATGGGCAAATTATTAGGTGGTTTCCCACAAAATTTCCTTATTATTATCTTTTCAATTTGACACTAGTACATAGCTTTTATAGATGATGTGCATTGTTCCATTTTCCTAGGATGCATCTAGACTCGTAGGAAATTGTATAATATCAAGTTTATTCTATTTAGGAACACATAAAATTAGACTAATTTGAACCCTAATTACTATGGAAAATTTTGGTAAAAGTCTCATAATCTCAACAGATATACATCTTTCTGATGCATATGATTTTTTTTATTTATATTATTGCTCAATTTCAGTGAAGCAATTATCGATCCTGCTGCTATCTTTGCCATGCTTTTTGGAAGTGAGCTTTTCGAAGAATACATAGGCCAGCTAGCCATGGCATCAATGGCTTCAATGGACATTTTCACTGATGGAGAAGAGCTGGATACCAGAAAATTGCAGGAGAAGATGAGGGTACGTTTTCACGTTTTAAATTGTAATGTTCATTTTAAGGGCATCCAACTAGTATGTTATTTTTTTCAGTTTCCTGAAGTCTTGAAAATTTATTGGCTATATAGAGTAGGAGTGATGTTTCTCTCTTGTATACCAAATTGGCAATTGTGATGAAGTGGGGAGCTGAATGATAATTTTTTGTGGTTATTGTACACTATTTTTTTTTTTTTTAGAAATGTGTGTTTGTAAAAGATTTAAGGGGGTCTGAGAAAGAAATCTTGAGGATCCTGACCTCCAAATTTATCTCTTTTTGACATCTTTCCTGATATATAGATTGGAGTTCATCCAAGGACTTAGCCCCTTTCCCTTTGCCATTGAAATGAACGAACTGACTATATACTATGGTCTATGATGTTGAAAATGATGGTACTAAGTCTGCCCAATCATATGTTGATAATGTTATAGTAGACTTTTATGGTTTGGCATAGGGAGTGGCAAGCAGGGATCATCTAATTAGATAGGACGCTGGGTGTAGGCCAAAAATTGAAGATGAACTCGGCTAAGGTCATATGGTTCACAAAAAGATGGTGTAGTTGAGTATAAGTGGCTGTGGCGCTTTCCTCTACAACTTGGTCGGATTGGAGGAAAAGAAGTGAAGGGAGGGTTCGGGGAGTAGGGATTTTGTTTCCATTGTTTGGATAACAATAGGGAGAGAAAGGTAATGAAGGGATGTAGTAGAAGTAAATGATGAAGACTTGGTATTGCCTCCGAGACTCCCCCCTTCCTTTTAAAATGATTTCTCCTCCATTTTGGAGAGAATTGGTAGGTAAATGAGACTAAAAACCCATTCACCTATAAGGGGACTCGAACAAGGTTTTAAATTTCGATTGGGTAAATTGGCTAAATGTATGCTGTCCAAGGAGAATGGAGTCTTGGTATAAGACACCTTCCCTATGTCAACGAGGCTCTTAAAGGTAAGTGGCATTGAAGGTTTGCCATTGAATATGATTGACTTTGGCGGAATGCCATCGCCCTGAAATAAGGTGTCCAAAGACTGGTTTGTGGAGCAAACAGGTTAATAAATGTGGGATGCTGCCTGCTGACCTCTTGAGACTTGCCTCTCATAGGAGGCCACATTGGTGATGCTGTATTATGGGAGGGTAACTATCATCATTGGGCATTACTTTTTGAGGTCGCTCAATGATTGGGAGGAACATTCACTTTTGAATCTCTTGAAGCTCCTGTTTCTTGTGAAAGTTGTTCCATAAGGTGGTGATGAGATAACGTGTTTGCCTGATAAATGGGGAACCTTCAGTGAATTTTTTGCAGTCTTGTCGAAAACTTTGCCTCCCATGATGACTTCCAGGCTAGTGTTATTCGAAACTGCTTAGGTCTTCCTAAAGCTTGCTTTTTCGCTTGAGCAACAGCTAAAGAAAAAATACCAACACTAGATTGCCTTAAGCGGAGGGGATTTAGTTTGGCCAGCCGCTGTTCTTTGTGTTGTGTTGCTGAAAGAAATCATTGGATCATCTTTTGTTCTCTTGTGCTTGGCTCTAATCATTGTAGCATATTTGTATGTACTTGTTCGGGCTGTGCTGGATTCACCCTTGAAGGGCTAAAGATGTCCTCTCCACTCGGGAAAGGAGAATGAAGAATCAATAAAGGGTGGCTAGCTGAAGTTTGGAAGATGGTAACACTAGCTATTTTCGTGGTACACTTAGAAGGAAATAAATCTTCGCATTTTTGATGATATTGCTTGGACACACCGAGACTTCAAATTTCGCTTTTTGAGGTGGTTGTATAATTGAGGCACAAAAAAGTGGACATGGGGACTCGACTTTTTTTGGCAATCGGCTTTGTCACTAAGCGATGAATATGATCATCCCCTAATCAACAAGAACAATGAAATCTCTATGAGAGGAAAGCCATTCTTGCAGAACAAAGTATCGGTTTGTTGTCTTTTTGTAAATGGGTGTCACCCGCTTGGTGTTTTTTTTGAATATATCAAGGATAAAAAACCCATTCGTCTATTAAGTTATTAATATTTTTTCCAATCATTGGGAAACCTCTGAAGGAAGTAACTCTAGTATACTAAACCATAAAGATTCTATCTCCATTTCCCTTCTAGAGTGACATGGTAACCTTTAGTAGGTTTAAGAGTGTATGCGAAAAAGTCTAATATATTGAATTGATGAGGAACATATCTGTCCACCCAACGCATAATGCACATAGGCATTTTTTTATACCGTGTTGACTAAAGACCGACTCTCACTACATCATGCGTCACGGGATATGCACTTGTTAGATTGTACGAGCTGCCAGCCCTTGATATGGCAGTATTCCCCGTAATGAGTGATACCCATCAGGGTGTTGGTTTTCAGGAGCTGTTTTGTCAATGTATGTTGCAATGGGTTTATTGACAATGGGTTTGATTGTGACATGTCTTTTCTGGTGGACATATCCTGTGTGAGTGTGTCATTGATTGTAATCGCCCTTTTTTTTTTTTTTTTATGAATGATTGTTTCAATTATAATCTAGATTTGTACATTTAAACTGTTCAAACCCACAAAAATGTTCTGTGATTGTGATAGGCTGTTCAAAAGGAAAGGGAGGAGAAACTTGTAGAAATTTTAAAAGACCGTCTCAACCAATATGTGCATGGCAGTAAAGAGAGTTTCATAAGTCATGCTGAAGCTGAAGTCTCCAGGCTTTCTAATGCAGGTATTATTTCTTGTGTTTTGTTTGGTTTATCTTGCACATTTTTCCGGGAGTTATTGTTTAGCCAGCTTGGGAGTGAGATGTATGAGCCCTATACTCAATTTTGTTAGTGGTTGTAAAGAAGTTCATCTTGACTGATAGTGGTGTCCTCCAATTTTCTTCTCAAGAAGGCTTACAGTGCGGCTCTGTTTTCCTTTACAAAAGGGACTCGCTCTGGATTGCGGAAGAACTAGGGAGCATGTGAAAAGCGAGCTGAAAAAAGTGTAGAAGGGCAATTTTATGGATCCACGTTAGGTCTAGCCACAGAGGTTGCTTCAGGAGTTAGAGCTAAGGGTTGTTTCATGACTTAGGTTTTTCTTTGAATGGGTAGATCTTTTGTGGAGCCTGTGGTCTATGTTCCAAGGGTGTGGGGAGGAAGCATGTGGTTGTTAGTGAGGCGATACAGTGTTCAGCCACAAAGTTGTTTAGGAGTTAGGTTATTACTGTAAAGGTGGGATTCACTTACGGTGAGACATTAAAAGAAGTGTTTAATAAATGAGTGGCAGTCATTGGCAGCGTTCTCTTAATTGTAGATGTGATGCGGCGGTGGTTGAATGTATGTGGATGTTGTAAAAAGTCTATGCAAAAAGCAGTCAACTGGAAAAAGAGGTTCACTCACAATCACACTGAGGTGGATGAAGTTTTGGAATCTAGACCCTTGGATGATCGGGCACAAGGAGTGATTGATGTAACATCTTCCCGATCTTCTGTACGTGCATTATTTATTTCAGTGACACTAGATAGTAGTAGACACTCACAGCTCTTTCTCGTCGTGATGGAAGAAGAGGCCCAGAACCACTGTGACAGCCCAACCAGGTTTATTAGTTTTTGTTATGATGAATTTGGTTTCCTTAGTTCTGTTCTCCATGCTTCGCAATAGCTCGGTCCAGAACATCAAGCCAGAAAAACCTATAAGCTGAATATCTGATAAGTACTCTCTCGCGGCTAAATTGCACAAATAGTTGTGCGGAAGGAGGGGGATTATGTCGGTGCTGCACTGCTGCTTCATTTCAAGGTTTTCTCTTTTAGAAAACTCGGATAAAGGGGAGCCTTAGAAAATCTTTGTATGAGATTTGATTGTTGATTCCCTATTGCCTAATCTTCTCCTTTTTATTTCTGATATGGTGTCTTATCATCCATCCAAATCTACTTCGGTACACAAGTTTGTCCTTGCGTTTAAAAAAAAAATGTGTGTTATGGAATAATCGTCGAATTTGACGTTTGTCCTCTTAAGTATCCTATGTATGTTCAAGGTGGTAGATTACTGTAATTGTCTTATCTTTCCTTTGCCTTTATTCTGCAGCTTATGGCGTTGATATGTTGAACACCATTGGTTATATATACTCAAGACAGGCTGCTAAAGAGCTCGGAAAGAAAGCAATATACCTCGGTGTGCCTTTTATTGCTGAATGGTTCAGAAACAAAGGACATTTTATTAAATCACAAGTAACAGCTGCAACAGGTGAGTGATTGATGATTCATGGTACCAATTTCTACTTTGTTTGTTATTTTCATACTTTCTATCTCCCTGACTCTCTATCTTGTTAGTCAATTTGTGTAGGTAAGCAACATGGCTAAAGATAACACTATAATCTACACTGTATTGACCTCGCTATTATTGATATGAGATCATGGATATACGGAGTATAGAGAATTATGACTTGGGGACTGCTCCAATACCCTATATCCACTATAATTTCACGATAACAATAAGGTTAACGTAAGATTCTTAGGTTAATGTGGTCCAAACCGGCCAAAACTGTGTAGCCAAAACCGAAGTATATGATACACGGTTTTTGGCCAAAAATGACTCAAAATTTTGTAGTAAGTACTTAGGGTCATATCATGTGGCAAAATACTTGCTAACCTTAATTGGTCACATGAGGCAAAGGGGCTCAAAATAACCCCAAAAGGGAGAATCTGTCCCTCAAATTCATAAGGGAAGTCCTAGAGTGTTTATAGTAATGTTCTTAGAAAATTTTGATACTTGGAAGAATGTCGCGCACATGGCCAAAATTTTACAAAACCAAAAAATGGCTTAAATTGTTGTGGAAACCCTGAGAGTTACTATTATGAGTTTATGAAAACATTAGAGCCAAAAACCTAAGGTAGGTTCCCATAATTGGCAAAAAACACTAACTTCCCTCTTGGGTGACTTTTGCCAAATAGGCTTAAAGAACTATGCAAATAGGGGAACCGGCCCTCGTATCATTTGAGGGCACTCTGAGGCTGTCCTTAGAAAAGTTTTGAGAAGATTTGTCTACCGGATGCATTTCCTGCAAAGAAATGGTGTCAAGGCCGACCGACAGCTCGAGGGTTATCAGACAGTTAAGAGCCTTTAAAAAGATCTCAACATTGCCAAATCCAAAGTATATAATCCACGAAATTTAGCCCAAAATGGCCCTGGAACAAAAATGACTCAAATGTTTGTAGTAGCTCCTAGGGGTTCTGGAAAAATATTAGAGCTAAGAATCTATGATCGGTTCCCCAAATCAGCCAAAATACATGTTAACCTTAAGTCGAAGGGGCTTCAATAATCCCCCAAACGGGAGAACTCGCCCCTCATATTTACCAAGGGTGGTCCTAGTGGGGTTTATGAGAATAAAAAAAGGGCACTCCGGGTTCAGGGAAGGGTCCCACCTCCAAGGTGGTTTACGACAATTAGATACTCTGAAAAAAGTGCCCCACATGGCCAAAAACTAAACAAAACCAAACCGAAGGCTATAATCCACAGTTTTTGGTCCAAAATGCCCGAGAACAAAAGCGGCTTAAATTGTTGTGGAAGCCCTAGAGGTAATATTAAGCGTTTTATCCAAACATCAGAGGTAAAAACCTTAGGTAGGCTCCCATAATTGGCGAAAACATGTACTACCCTCATGGGGTGACGTGTGCTGAATGCGCTTAAAGAACTACCTTAATAAGTAAATCGGCCCTGAGATCAAATAAGGGCACTCAGAGGCTGTCCTTGGAAAAGTTTTGAGAAGATTTGACTACTTTCAAACAATGTTTCATAATCGGCCTTAACCGGACCCCTCTCCAAGTTTAAACACCCATACCCAAAATGCCCCTGTATTGAGGAGGGCGTACACTAATCGGTTAATCAAAGTTCCAAAAAAACGAAATAAGTGAGTAAAAAAAATCTTAGTAAAAAGTTCATGCAATTTTTTTTTGGAACATTGATTAACCTATTAGTGTGCATGCCCTCTTTAATAGGGGTGCGTTTTCGAAATGGGGTGTTAAAACTTTGACGGAGGGAGTACTATGCATCCCACGAATTTTAGTCAAAATGGCAATGGAACAAAAAAGTTTGAAATGTGTGTAGGAAATCATATGGGTCATATTCGGTGTTGTGGAAAGATATTTGAGGTAAAATTCTACGATAGGTGCCCAAAATTAGCCAAATCACATGCTGATCTTAACCTTCACAGGAGGGAAAGGGGCTTTAAAAACCCCAAAATGGAGAATCGGCCCTCAAATTCAGCAAGGGCAGTCCTAGGGTGTCTATGGTAATGTTCTTAGAAAATTTAGTTGATTGGCCGAAGTTGGATAAAATCAAAGTCTATATTCCACGGTTTTTGGTCCAAAATGTCCCTGTAAACAAAAATGGCTTAAATTGCTGTAGAAGCCTCGGGGGTTAATATTATGGGTTTTATCAAAATATCAGAGCCAAAAGCCAAAGGTAGGTTCCCATAATTGGCAAAAAACACTATCTTGCCTCATTGGTGACTTGTGCCAAATGGGCTTAAAGAATTACGCAAATAGTGGAACTGGCCGTCACATCAAATGAGGGCAATCAGAGGGCGTCCTTGGAAAAGTTTGAGAAGATTTGACTATTTTAAAAATCTATTATAGGTGCCCCAAATCAACCTAAAATTCGTGTTAACCTTAAGGAGAAGGGGCTTTAAATATAACCAATGGGGAGAAGTGGCCCCTCATATTATTCAAGGGCAGTCCGAAGGGGGTCTGCGACAATGTTTCTAGAATTTAGATACCTTTGAAAAAAGTGGCGCGCATGGCCAAATTTGGATAAACCCAAAAGCTATAATCCACGATTTTTTGTCCTAAATGTCTCCAGAACATTATCGGCTTAAATTGTTTTGGAAGTCCTTAGGTGTAATATTATGGGTTTAAAGAAAATATTAGAGCCAAAAACCTAAGGTAGGCTCCGATAATGGGCAAAAAGCACATACTGGCCTCATCGGGTGACGTGTGCCGAACGCGCTTAAAGACATACACAAATAGGTGACTTGGCCCTCACATCATATAAGGGCACTCAGAGGCTGTCCCTGGAAAAGTTTTGAGAAGAATTGACTAACTTAAAAAAGGTGTCGAAATTGGCCAAAAACATAATGTAGTATATGATCCACAAATTTTGGCCCAAAATGGCTTTGAACACAAAAGTGACTGAAATGTATGTAGTAGCTCATAGGGGTCATCTTCTGTTGGAAATATATTTGAGGTAAGAATCTATGATAGGTTTATATCGAACCATCATATCCATCAAGTTCTCTCACCAGAGTCACAGATTTTGATGGTAAAGTTTTGAGATCATTTGGCTACTTTAACAAAATGGACAAAAACGTAGACTTGAAACATGATGTCTCCCTTTTATACGCGGAACTTCTCGTTGGTGTCTTTTTTTAGTGCAAACTGGTGTGCTATCTCATAGTCTTGTGGTTTCAAACCAGATGTGTAACCAAAAAAAATAGGTGATATGCTTTGAAACTCGAGTTGAGAGGATAGCTTTTCGTAAGCTGATACCCTTTGGATTCTGAGAGGGAGAAAGGGTTGAGATAAATTTGGCTCACTATCAATGCATCCTACTCTTCTTTCCCTTTCTTAGTACCTGAAGTTTGATGGCCATATGTTTAGAATTTTCTTAGACAGCCCTAAAAGCAAGACGAGGTTTCCTGTATTTGGTCCTTTGGCTATTTAAATGTATAATCCCCTACTAGGTTCCTGGTCTCAAATTATGTTAATGTTGTTAAAGCGTTACCTTTTGCTGGCCATTGTAGGTGCTCTGGCTTTAATTCAGTTACAAGAGGATATGAAAAGACATCTTAGTGCGGAGGGTAACTATACCGAGGAAGAGCTTGAAAATTATATGCAGTCTCACAAGAAAGTGATGACCGATTCTTTGTGGAAGCTGAATGTTGCTGACATTGAAGCAACTCTTTCTCGTGTTTGTCAGCTGGTTGTTGAATCTAACCATTTATGTTTAACGTAATTGTGCACTACTTGACTATAATTTGGTGTTCTCTGATGACGTAGTTCTGCTGTTACATAAATAGGTTCTACAGGACAACTATGCCAAAAAAGAGGAGCTTCGTGCACGAGCAAAAGGGCTGAAAACCCTTGGGAAAATATTTCAGGTAAATATTTCTATTCGATGGTTTTTGTCCACTGCATCATCTGATATTTACTCTTTCATTGCTGAGATTCTGATTTCAGCTATCACTTTTGCAATTGCAGCAGGTGAAAAGTTTTGATGTAAACGGGGCTGATAGTGCAGAAGGCACCGAGTTCCAAAAGCTAAATGGAAGTGAGTCAAGTAATGATCAACCACATTCAAAGACATCCTCTACACGTTCAAAAATGGAAGAGTCATCTTATACTGCAGTTGGGTTACAGGTACCATTGTATTTACTTGTACTTACAGGTTTTAGATCATGCACGAGGTTGATATTATAAAAGGTATGCTACATTTAATCACATCTTAAGGAAGTGTCTACGATGTGGGTTGGATACTAGATCTAGAAGTCGTAGATTTGCTAAACAGTGTGGGCTGATGCGTGGACTTCATTGTGTTCACTGGTAACAGAGGTTAAATATGTAAACGCTTTAGATTGCTACTTCTCTTGGGTGCTGATAAGCGCTGTAGATTTCAACAAAGGGGGTCTGGATGTGTGGTCGCATGGGTGGACCTAGGAATTTAAATTCGGGACCTAAAAATTTACAAATAGTAACAGCGCTATTGAAAAGTCAGGATCGTAGGATGTAAGACATTAGTGTTCCATAAATGTGAAAGAATTCTCAAACTTTCAGATGAAAATCAGGTAAAAAATACTAGAAAATTAATACACCCCGAATATAAAATGGAAAAGGTTAAAAAATGATAATATACAGATTCAAAATTCCAAATTGGTTTCTATTCAAAAGGAATATTGTTTAGTCGGTAAATAGAGATACCTTAAAGTAATGAAATGTCAAAAACTTGAACAAACTTATGTTTGAGAGTATGGAAAAATCAAATACAACAACAACATCTTTTACCCCAGTGCCTTGCTCCCGCCATAAGGCGGGGTAAGGGGGGGGGGGGGTCGGATGCACGCAAGCCTTACCCCTATTGAAACATAGAGAGGCTGCGCACGGATGACCCAAAATGAAAATTGCTTTGAGAATCGCACCGACTCACTCCTACTTCACAAAATAAGAAGCACAAACAGTTTTATGAGCCATTTTGCTTTATTCCATTATATCCCAAAAATCAAAGAATAATTAGTCTTTGGCTCCACTGGAAATGGAAACTATGGAAAAATCAAATAATAGGAAATTTTATTTGAAGGCAAAGGAGTGATGGATATAAATAGTTGGGAGAGAAATAGAACACTGGACCTGCTTCTACAATATTTAACCTCAAAGCCATTCAATGATGGAGATGGTTGTGGATAATACCAACATTTGTTATAAGATCCTAAATTGCATTTGCTATCTTTTGAAGCGTAACTCTCCGAAATTAAAATGAGATGCAACTGTCCTCCTCTACAACTTCTAGCTGTGCACAAGGGTGGGTCCCTGGGTGGGTATTGGTGGTTTTATATGTTACATTTTCTGTTAACTATGTTGTGAGTACTTATTGTGGGTGGGTGGGTATAGCTGGCTTTTATATGCCAACTTCCTGACACTATCTTTTGATTAGTTATGTGTACTCTATCGAATTTCTAGGAGCACTGGAAAGAAGCTAAGGTTTAGAAAACTGCGTGTAAATAGGGGGTCATTTTCACATGGTTTTGTCTAGGAGTCGAGAGGCCTTGTTATGTATTATGTTCCAGGTTTGGTCATTCATAGTCTGTGGGAGTTTTTGAGCCTTGATGGGGATCTCATCTTTTTAAGATATGTTTTCAAAATTAAACCTCTACTATTCTTCTCAATATTTGGATTTGCTCTGCCAAAGCAATGTTTTGTGGAGTTTTGCTACAGTTGCAATTCGATTGATTGATTGTTAATTGTTAATTGTAGATTGAATATACTCTAAAAGTAGAAATGGCAACTTAATTGTAGATTGTTAATTGTTAATTGTTAATTTTACCTTAATCAACCAATAGAATGCAAGTGCTAATTTACAATTGCAATCTGCAACTTCAACTAGCAAAGCTCGGTCAAGGCTTGTCAGATTCAAGGGATCTCTTTTATTAGATCTTCTTCAGAAGACAAAATAACGTCAACAGTAGAGTTAGATAACTACATGTCGTTTAAATAAATCGAGGAAATGTATCTTAGTTATAAGGAGAAGTAGGATGACCAAACTGCCCGTTTAGCAAACTAAAGTCAGAGAAACCTTTTAATTTGTTTTTTGTCCCCCCACCCCTCTTTTGCAACACTTCCTTCATGCTTGCTCGTTGACAGATCTTTTCTCTTCCACAGCTCCACTAACTGCCCCTTGTTCAGTTGGCAAAGTGCTACCGCCTGATTCCCACCTTTGTCATTGGCCTGATGGCCTCCCATACAAGTGCTTCCTGCTGCCCGAATTCCAGTGTTGTGACCTCTCCTTGATCTCCTGTCTTTATCTCCACCCACTTTTTCTCTCTTCCCTACACCACTAATCCTCTCCGAGTCTCTCCTCATTCAAGCTCACTGTTGCCCTTCCCCTCCAACTTGCAGCTAACCAACTGCATAAATCCCCTTCCCCTGCTCGTCTCTTGCCTTCCCCGGGTTTCCCGTCCCTTTGTTCACTCCCCTTCCCCCAAGAAAATATGGCATCCAAACGCCAGTATTTTCTAAGGGACAACTTCACTCCCTTTCCCCTTATTGCTCTCTCTTGTAGTTTTTATTATTGATTTCTTGAAAATTCTGTAGAAGACTTTACGTTGCTCATTAATTTGGTAGCAAATTCATAATTTGAGGCTTGGTCTTATCCTTGATGTTGCAGAGTCCTTATGTGGAAGCTCCCCAATTTGCTGGTGCCCCTGTTAGCTGCGACTTCCCTATGCCTACGGCACCTCCTGGTGTTCACAGAAGCTATTCGATGGGGAAAGAGTGATAATTGGTCTCTTTACGATCCTGGTTGTTTCTTGAGATGATGGTCGCCAAGAAGTTGAAGATATGTGTTCGATTCTTGACGGATGGTGGACGATTTAGATTGGTGTGGTTAGAATGTATTTTGGTTCTTTTGTAAAATTGAGGTGTAAAATGAGCAAGCGATTACGTTTTGAGTGTACTCATTGTTGTGGTATATGGACTTGGGAGAGCCAGTGCTTTAGTTACATATTTTTAAAGGTCTGTGTAAAAGCATTTAGATGATGCGAGGCTCTCACTGCTAGTCTACGTAATTTCTGTAATATGCAATATTCAATAGATGTGAGACAATGTATACGAAATGCTGGATTGCTGGAACCCTGGATGAGGCGAAACCTTTACCTTGTCATACATAATATACTCGGCACCTAAATTTTGCACAGATTTTCCTAGACCGTTTTGGGCTGTAAAAATAATTTTGCACAGATGAGGCGAAACTGTTTTGGGCTGTATATATTCCAGCGTTTGGGCAACAATGGCTTCATGATAAAAATGACCCATTTTTAAGGATGAACGTAGAGGTCATATTATCTGTGCGTGCAAAATATCGAAGTAAAAAACGTTTAGTAGGTGTAAAATATCGACAAAAAAAAGCATAGTAAGCTTAATAGGTAACGACTAACGAGTACTGAAAGTTTGAAATGCGTTAAAGAATTTCGATAACAGAAAAATCGTTTTTCATATCGACCAAAAGTACACCAACGATGTCCTACTACTCTTAAGAAAATTTAGCAACTTCCCATAACCTGGTAAAAATTATTAAAAAAAAAAAAGACGAAGTGTATAGTACACCGCTTTTGACAAAACAATGGCCCCACAATAAAAACGCCCCAAAATTTTGTGGAAGAACCAAAATGTCAAATTATGAAGCTCTAAGACTTTTCCATAACTCCAGTATCATTTTTAGCAAAAAAAAAAGGTGCATTATAACCTTTGGTTTTGCTAAATTTTGGCCAATTTCTTAAAAACCCATGAAACACAAAATTATACATCTTAGTACCACCTTTGATATTTAAAGGGCGATTTCTAGAATTTTTTTTCGGAATAGGGCTAAAAAAAAAATGTTAAACGATATGGGTTGAATTTCAACTTGTTAAACCTTATGGGGTGCACGTCACCCCATAGGACA
>JBBYHQ010203191.1:6963-24491 GCA_038382645.1 Spergularia azorica
CCCTCTTCCCCTTCCCCCCCGCACGCGCTTAAATACGACAGGGAATAAGCGTGATTTGGTTTTCTCACTTAATGTTCAAATCAAAAGATATTTCTTCAGACTTGAATTGGTTTCAATGTTGGAATGGAATGCAACTTGTTTCGTTTGATATCTGAGTCTTGTTGGATTTCTCCTCTCCGCCAGTGGTCCAGCTTAGGTTTACTGTATGTTTTATCCAATTAAGCAATGTAAAGGTGGATTGAAATAATATTAAAGGATTCTATGCCCACAAATTTTCCTGATACAGCCAATATTCATCGGAACAGATGTTGGAAAAGTGTTAAAGACGGTGATACAACTGATGCCTGTGTCTTAGTAAATTAGAAAGAAAGGTGAGACGCTTGTGTATGTATAAATGCGACAATGACTCCAAAGTGCTTTCCAGATAGGTGGAGTGAATCTTACAGGAATACATCAACTTTGTCTCATCCCCTCTAAAGAAGCTCCTATTGAAAGGCAACTTTTTTGAATTCAAGAACGGGTACTCTAATTATTATGTACACAGACATACCGTTGGTCCATTAGACAGGCTCTTTCCACCCTTGATGAGAGTTTTTTTGTTTGTGCATCTTGACTACTTGAGTAGAAACTAGAATAAAAACACGTTAATGAGACAATTTTGGTTGGTTCATATACTAAAACAAATTGTAGTGAATTATATCACTTGTTGGTAATGGAAACTCGTACATGAAAACTTCTTATTCCCGGTTTCCCTCTAGTTATGCACTTCTATGTACATATATGATGATATCAATTTACTCTATGTGAGGAAACAGTTTTGTCTATAGGTACCATGACGAAAATTATCCCTTAATTACTATCAGATATCTATCACCCTTCGTGAACATTGATCTGAGAACTTTTATTTTCGTAGAGAATTTTTTTTTTATCTTACCTGTGACCGTCCAAGTATCATGTGCAGGTAGTTTTTCGCTTGCTCATGTTCAGGCCATATGTTGGAGAGGTTTTAATGGGAAAACTGCGAGAGGCGGACACAACGGGTATCAAATGTATGTGGTTTAATGTCTTAATTGGCTGTTCCACTCTTCTTTCTCCTTTCACTCTCGAGTTTTGAAACAGGGTTGGTAATAGGACGTTATTTGCTATGTTTACCTAATGAACCCCCTCCTCTCTTTTGTGGGTAGGGTTGTGTTTATGGAATGGAAAGCACAAAAAAAAAAAAAAAAGCCGAGATCTTAGTACCTTAACTTGAAGCATTATGCACTTGAAGTGACGATCAACGCTCTCAGTTAATTTTTCTCTGTATCTCATAACTTTATAAGTCATAAGTTTGCACCCTTCATAATTTTCTTTGCTTCTCTTTATTTGATTGAGATCATCTGTGTAGAGAAAAATCTTTTTAGATTGGTGTTTTGGATTGGACCAAAGCTGCTGCTTTTTTGTTCCTATATTAGAAATAAATATCTCGCACTGCTTACTCCACTAATTAGTATTCTCATTTACTCCGTCTGAAGTGATTGCATCCTAATGGTGACCCTTGTGAATGCAGTGACACTTGGTTTTTTTGATGACATAAACATACCTTCATATGCTCTACCTGATCCTTCAAGTTTTGAACCTAATCCACAGAAACCGTAAGTATAATCATGCATTTCACCAGGTTTTGAATTTTGTTGGTTATAGAAACAAAGGAAAAAGAACAGAATAGAAAGGATACAGGGGGTGGATATGCCAGTTGGTCTCTTTTTCCTTCATTTATCTAATTATCTTTCTGAAATTGCAGCGAAGAGAATAGATGGGTGTGGACGTATGAGGAGGGGGGGACTTTCTATATTGAGAAAGATGATGAGGTTAAGATTACCTGAATTTTCCTTTGTACAAAGTACCATAGTACTCTTCGTTGGTCTCACTTAGGTTTTCCACTCATCTGCAGATACGCTTTCGAGTTACTGATGTTAGGTACCCTCCTATTCCTTTAGAACAAGAGGATGGCTCCAAGCCGTTCGCTCCAATGGAGGTTATTGTGAGTTCTTTTATCTTATAGTCATTCTCAGATGATAAGAAGCTCCTTAATGTCTCATCTTATTTATTCAGGATCTGCATTTGGTTATTGAAGATACACTGTTTATAACTTTTTTAGTTGCTGCATTATGTACTCTAATTTTTTCTATGCTCTGTGAATTTATTTCTTTTGTATTCCACAGCCATATTAATCTCTAGGATTATTCCTCTTCCAGGGAGCAATTAACATGGAGGGTTTAGGCCCTGTAAAGTGGTGGTTCTGATCATTCTAGAGTTGTGATTCGTTGGAAAGATTCAGCCGTAGATATTGATAAGCTCACCGCATATCTCTTGTGATCAATCAATAGTTACAAATCGACAGCCAAGCTTCGTCTTCCCTGATTATCGGGTAATGGAGTACTCTAAACTGTCTGCTCCTGGTTTTGGGTTGTGATTGCCTGCTTTGTCAATATATTACTTTCCTGAGTGTAACTTTAGTGATTAATGGAACAAACAATGATAGATGGAGTTTCTACCTTCTCTATAGGGGAAATGTTCTGTTTTCCAGAGGGTCCGATATTTCGACTTCACTAGCTAGTGTCAATCGTGTGTCAAGCGGGATATAGGGAGATCTAAGAATCTGAACTTACATGTATATGATATGAGTGGCCATGTTACTAACTTATGGTTGAAGCTCCCCACTTGTTAATGGTGAAATCTTATGATTCTACAAACATGGCACGTGAATTAAGTTGTCTGTTATTGGTTTCGCCATTAAATGTTGTGCTGAAGACCGTACTTATACTTACAATGTGATAAGAGACTAATCAACGTTTCTTTATACTACACCTTATCACATAGTAACAGAAAACGTTTCTGTATACTCGCTGAATGCTCATGTCATAAGATTCTACCTTCATCTGGTTTTTAAGGAAAAAGTGCGGTTTTCAGACGTGATCGGTCAGTAGAGTTTATGTCAGTGTTGTCACCGTGTAGTGTAAACTCATCGTCTGAATACTCCTTACACAGAGCGTAGCATTTCACGAGTAATCGTTACCTATGCTTTACTAGTGGAGTTCCCCAAAGTAGGTTGTAGATAGACCTGGCAAAACTGACCCAGACCCGAACATCCAACCCGAAATACTTTACCCGAACATCCGAAGTTGACCCGAATTTGTAATCTACATTTAACCAGAAACCCGAAATGACCCGACCCGAACCCGAAATTGACCCGAATACTGTTTGACCCGATATTGACCCGACCCGAAGAGACCCGAACTGAAATGAGCTGATTGAACAAAACGGACTTGGATTAGCTATATTATATCTTTAAACACATAAATTAGCAATAAAATTTCAAGTTAAGATAATATGAGACAAATGTTTAAGAAATTTGATATTAATATGTTTAACTTTGAACATTTTAGATAGATTTGACCCGAATCCGACCCGACCCGAATTTGACCCGTAGTTGATACACCCGAACTAAACCCGACCCAAACCGAACCCGACCCGAACCGAACTAGACCCGAAATATATGACCCGAAATGTGACCCGACCCGAATAGACCCGACCCGATTGACTCGTTTGCCAGGTCTAGTTGTAGATGAGACTTATTATGTCGTGTGCTATTCATATTGTCGATTAGTTTTGGAATTAAGATTTACATCCATGATTGTGTATGTGTGCCGCTTTGGCGTATATAAATCTCGGTGATGACAGTTCGAGTCTTATTATGTACACATTCGGTCATTGCTCGTAATTTGTCTGTGTTTGAGAGAATCCGAAGCGAGCTGATTAATACCTTCAACATTTCCTTCTTGAAGGTTAAGTTTAAGCGTAAGTGAGAAATGTGGCCTGCGAAGTCGTATATAATAGTACAAAATCTAGCAAGGAGCACATGCATCAGCTTCATATTAGGGAAACTTGAACAAGGTATCGCTTGCAAGTTAGTATAACTACATTGAAAATACAGAGGAGTAGTGTATTTCACTTGACCGAGATCTTACATTTTCATAAAACAATTACAAATGGGATAGAAAAGCGACTTTAACTACTACGATCATTTTGTCTTAGTTTGAAGGTACTCACTCATGATGGTTAGTATGTCTTAAAAGTCATTCATGTGAATAATGAAGGTAGTATCTGCGGGTTTTAACATTTTCTCGAAAGAGCGAGGAATTGCAGACAACGTATCGTTTTCCAAAAAATGAAAAATAAACGCTGGTTTAAACAAATATATAGTTGTATGTATACATAACAACATTAAGACTAGATTCATGGAATCTGAAGTGCGTAATAGATTAAGCACAATAGAATAGGATCTAACTATTTGAAACATAATTGACAATCATAATATGGAATGAATAACAGCGTTTCAATTTATTAATTTTTGAAATTCGCTGAAACTGTGATGTGTATATGGATATATGTAAAGAACCGGAGAAAATAGTAAAGTTACTCTTAGTAAGGTCAATGGCTTTCAAGTGGTACCAATATAGGGAAATTGTTACTTTGTTAACCTATTCATGGATAATCCCAAGGTATTACAAAGTACAATGTAAAACTAGACCCCAACTGTTCGCTTGACATTTTTGGTCATTTGCTTATGTTTGAAGTTTTTGATATGAAAAACATTCATGATTAGGTGAAAAAAGTTCTCCATTTGTCCTTCCTATGCACACAAATGAGTCACAATTAACATTGAATTGCGTTTTTTTTTTTTTTTTTTTGAAGCAAGAATTGCGTTTTTTTCTAGTTGAACTACACTTCACACATAAGTTTTGGGTTGTCAATTGACATAATTGAGCAATCTCATGTGCTATGATAATAGTCGGAATAGTCGGAAATTGAAGGAATGATTAACACATCTCACGTCATTGCTTGCCTTGTTTATTACTTCATCACTTGTCTCAAGGAAGAATCTCTTCAATTTGCTCAAGGGCTACAATGTTTAAGCACTCTACATTGATTATGATTAAGATCTTCAAAAGTGTGGGAACTCTGGGAAGCATTTTATATTGCTTTTTTATTTACCATTAGGAACGGTCCGAATAGGGCGGTTGAAATTTTTCTTGTGAGTTTTAACAATGCTGCATTCTGAGATTCATACTCAAAAACTCTAACTAAATTGTTTGAGTATGGTTCTCCTAGGTTATTAAACTATCAATTACCTTTCATCAATCTCTAGTCCGAAATGGTGTATGATTAGTAGTCACAAATCACAATGCATCTTTTCTTTTTGGACCCGACCTTGTAAAGAAATAAACTTAGTAAGAATCACACAGTTTCTTTCTTCAACGATTCGATCCAAGGGCAAAACCGAACAACAAGATTGAGGATTTAAAGTCGAGTCATTAATTCAATTATCTTAATACTACCGAGAGTTACATTAACAAGAATGATTAAACAATAAAAAAAAAAGTAAATCGAAAAACAATAAACTATGATTAAACTCAACTCACTTAATCTGTTACGTAAACAAGGACATCATTCTTCATAAACATACCCTAAGCAAAGACGCATTAGACACAAGTTTAGGACATTTTTTAATCATAGTATGTACGTTTACATTAGCGTAATACCACCAATTTAAGCCGAATTAAATTAATCACTTTTTTTATCATCAACTCATCATTTTGTTACTAATATAAACAAACTTCTCCTAGAGATCTGAGTCTCTTAGCTCCCCCAACACCAAAACCAAAAAATTTAACACTCCACACTACAAGAAAAAGGGCATCAACTCAAAATGGCATATCATTCATCACCTTCCTTGCTTATATTCATCTCTTTAATCCTCTTTTCCTCAATAGTATGTACATTATCCTATTCTTCAACACCAACACCATCACCATCACCATCACCAACACCAGCACCCGCACATACACCTGGGTATGTCGAGCCTCAGATACCAACACCAGCACCTACACCGATACCAACACCAGAGGATCCTCCACCCTCAGTTGATATCGACAAATGGTGTGACACTGTCCCACACCCTGAACCATGCAAATTCTTCATGGGTCAAAAAATGCTCAAACCACCAAAAGAAAAATCCGAGTTTAGGGAAATGATAGTAGAGGTGGCTCTGGACAGGGCCACACATGCCCAGAGCCACATATGGCGTTGGGGAGAGAGGTGTAACGATCACAAGAAACGCTCTGCATGGGCTGATTGTGTTAGGCTCTACGATCACACCATTAATCAGCTTAATTACACCCTACAAGGCTTAACTACTAACTCGAGTTTCACTGATTTTGATGCTCAAACTTGGCTTAGCTCCTCGCTAACCAATCTCGAAACATGTCTAAGCGGATCTGAGGACATGAATGTAACAACATTCATATGGCCTCACGTGTCGTATAACGTGTCCGATTTAATTTCTAACGGGTTAGCCGTTAATGAAGGGTTAATACAATATGCTAACGCTACTAATGCTAACACTACTAGTACTAGTGAAAATGAGTACCCTAGTTGGATAAACCACGATGATCGGAGGTTATTGCTCGGTAGCCGGTCATTAGCGGCCAAACGAGCTATGTTCGTGGTATCTAAGGGACGCAATTCTCGTTTTAAGACGATTCAATCGGCCATTGATGCCGCGGCTAACAGCAATGTACGGGGGAGGAAGGTGATTTATGTAAGAGCAGGGATTTATAGGGAAAATATTTACGTTGGTCCTTATAACGATGATATTACTTTAATTGGTGATGGTATCCGCAACACTATTGTTACTGCTAAACGAAGTGTTCGTTCTGGTTACACCACCTACAACTCTGCTACTGCAGGTAACTTTTTTTTTTTTTACCATATGCTTTCCTTTGTTATTGTTGTTACATTATATAGTTTTCATTTTACAAACGATTTCTTCTAGTTCATTTCGATTGTTAATGTTTGTTTCTTGATTCTATATATAATCTATATGAACTGAACTGAACCAAAGTGAATTATAGATCATGAACTATAGACCGAGACATGTGCAATACTAATACTATGCATGTCTAGACGATAGCTAGGTACACGATTGATTATGAGTTGCAACTTATATCAGTAAAACATGAACTAGATTAGCATATGATTAATGTCTTCTGAACCAAAATTAAATTTTACTACACAATCAATTCATATATACCAACATATGTACAATGCGCATCCGTCTCTTTGGATTGTTCACGTATGGTTTCGATTACCCTTGCATATTCAAAACAACGGATGAAGTATTATTAGTGTGCATGCATTAAGTTACGTAGCTGCTAAAACAGAAGATCTAGATCTCATTTTCCTTAAACTAATAATTTGGTATTTAATGTAGCAGCTTCTTTCAGTGAGTAGAAGCAATATAATCCTACTAAATTCTGACTTCTGACATTATACTGAATTGCTCTTAACACTAAATTTTAGAGTACTTAATCCCCATGACTTTTAACTTAATTAACTCTAAAGTCAGTACTTGTAATGCTTGACCATTAGGCACTATGGTCCTTGTGCCAAGCTAGAAACCATGTTACTAGTATACCATATATCCCACCATTCACATTACTTCAATTTTTCTCTGCTTGTTTACTAATCAATCCCAAATTAAAAGAGATAAAAAGAAATGATAGAATTCCGTTGGCCTGTAATACTGATTTTGATACCGCCCCAACTATTATTCGTGTTGAAATAAAATAGGAAAAACATTTAAAATGATATGGAGTACGTGGTTTTATTGTAACATATGTAAATTCATTTTTTCTTATTTCCATAATTTAGGTGTTGATGGGCTCCGTTTCATAGCACGTGACATGACATTCCAAAACACGGCCGGGCCACAAAATGGCCAGGCCGTGGCACTCAGATCGGGCTCGGATCTTTCAGTATTTTACAAATGTGCATTCTATGGATACCAAGACACACTCTTTGTACATTCCCAAAGACAATTCTACAAAATGTGCTACATTTTTGGGACTATAGACATCATTTTCGGCAACGCAGCCGCAGTGTTCCAAAATTGTATGATCTACGTACGAAAGCCAATTTGGGGTCAAGCCAATGTTATCACGGCGCAAGGCCGGGCTGACCCAAACCAGAACACCGGCATTGTGATCCATGGGTGCCGGATCATGGCTAACAAGGATCTTCTAACCATGGGCCGGTCAGTTAGTACTTACTTGGGCCGGCCCTGGCAACAATTCTCTCGAACCATAATTATGAAAACTTATATCGATACACTGGTTGATCCAGCTGGCTGGATGCCTTGGAACGGTAACATGTTTTTGAACACACTGTATTATGCTGAGTACGCCAATTTAGGGCCGGGTTCCAAGGTCCGTAAGCGGGTCAAGTGGGGCGGGTTTCACGTCATCAAAAGCCCGAATGTGGCCTCCTTGTTCACCGTCGGCCAATTCATCGCCGGCAAGACATGGTTGCCGACAACCGGGGTCCCGTTTCATGCCGGTCTTTGAATCGTACTCTGATTTATTCTTTGCTCGCCGATTAATTTTCCTCATTAATCGCAATTGTATGATACTTACCAACGGCTCATTTTTTTGCGCGCCATTTTTCCCTAGTGAATTGGTAAAATTCCTAGCCATTACGATGTTTTCTACCTGTTTAATTTTATATATTATTTATTTCGAGGTTAGCATGATTTCTTCGAGCAAATTACCTTGTGTACAAAATTTATAAATTTTGCATTGTAATTCAATCATAATATAGTCTGAAATTTGGTTGTGAAGTCTAATGTATCGAAATATCAAATGATCTAAAATTGTAAATCGCCCTCTATTTTTTCATGTCTAGATTGTGTCGTAATATAAGGTCATGTTAACTTTTGTTAGCTGGGTAAGAAAAAAAACAATCCGAAATCTCAAGTTGATTTGCAAATCAAGTTACTATTGACATTTTGCCGCACCACGCAGAAAGCTGTATGAACATGGGAAATCATTGACCGACTTACGTGCAGTCGATACTGCGTAAAACTTTGTATGAAAAACGCAACATAAATTTGTACTCGAGTACAGGTATAATTAGTTGGAACTTAGAAGATACATCTGCTGATAAACCTTTAGCAGGAATGAGACATTGCTTGTAAGCTAACACAAGGCCCCATGTCAACGATCATGGTGACTTAATCGCATTCAGATAGAGTTGAAAGACTGAACTTCAGGTCACCATTACAAAAATCTAACTACGAACACGCATAGATCTTATCCAATATCGAGATCCATATAAGAGTGTGACGAGTGTCTACAAAGTTGCTCCCTGTACTTAACGGAATAGCCTCGAAACTGATTTTCTTGGCACTTTGCCCTCGAGCTTCAGCCTTCTGTAAGCTTCCCTCATGTGGGTTGGCCTGATGGGCCCTGACTCCCGCCTTTCGCTCATCACTATTCTAGCTGCAAACCACACAATAGCAATTAGTGTCACACAACTATGAAGAACTAAATCATCAGATGGTACTTCTCCAAGTGAAGCATTAATTAATACTCCAAAAACTTTGTTAAAACTGTGCCTCGTTACTGGTGTCTTACAGGTTAAGGTTATATACTTAACGAGCCACAACAGACAGGAACACGGCCTCAAGAAGAGAAATATGTGAGTTTTAACTATAGGTCAGCGTCATCCATTTAATCAGGAGCAGCAGTAATACTTCACACTCGTGAAATACTCCAGGAGTACATGTTAGATGTTAGATGTTACAGATAGCACCAGCACATGGGATATATGTTTCTTTCACTTCCTACAAGATTGGTAATATGCTTTACTAGGACAGAAAATCCCAGACTATCTGTATGCACAATGTGACGGAAGATTTCATTATAAGATACTAAACAAGTGGTTTACACCAAAAGCACTTCCACGTTCCAAGTAATCCTGATTAAATCCTAAAATGTCAGAAATGAATGTGCACACAGCATACCTGTCTCAACAAGCTCCCCAACGAACATTTTCGCGACACCAGACACTACAATGGTCATAGGTACAGAAATCTTCTGACTGCCTGTAACGCTTACAAGCAGCTGCATTTAAGAAAAAGGATTATTAGCATAAAACCATGGCAAAAGAGATAGAGGAAGGGGAGGAGGGGGCTTGAAACCTTGAACACTCATGCTGCGACTCGACTTATAAAAAAAAATGTTTCAATTACACAATCAATTACAAAATCAGAATGTGCATGTAACCTTCACCCATACTCATGGTGGAACCGAAAAATATGAAATTGGTACCACAAAAGTCACATACAATTTGAATTTTCTTACCAAATAAAATCATGCTAGAGACATAACATGTAACAGGAAATGGAACATTACCCGCTTCATGTTGGATTTCTGGAAACCAGCTCTTCGGAAAGCTTCATATCGACTCATTTGTTCCTCAGTAAATTGAGATAATATGGATCTGCCAGTAATCACAGTTATGCAGTTAGGATATAAAATCGAAGGGAGGGGGTGGGGAAGGAAAGGGTGATGTTCCATTATGCCTCCAGAGTTTTCCAACAATGGGAGATTTAGTTCATGAAGTAGAGAGAGAAATCCCTGCAACAAACTCTCGTCGAAACTAGGGAAATTACGGCCCTTCCTCTTCCTCTCCTCCCCCCACCCAAACAATCTATAAGTGACATATGTTTTGCGACCAAGCTGCATCAAGCTTATACAGTATCATTTTCTACATCATTTAGTTACAGGAATACAGCCACGGTCAGCCACTTGAGAAAAAACACTCATGTATGAGACAGTCCAACGACAAGACATTCCTAAACCATGGTGACAACGACAACGACGATCAACCAAAAATGCCTTCTCATTTTACACATTCTACCATTACACCACATATGATGCGGAGTTCCAGAAAACAAAACAACATCCAGTCAACACGGGATAAAAAAGCATGATTCGAAAAAAGCAAGAAAACTAACGTATATAAGGGCATGGCAGCAACATAGCTACAAGTACTACAACCACCAAAATTCTTAACAACTATCCACTCGACATTTTCAAAAACCGACAAAAGCTACAACTCCACACGAATCAATTGCAACATTTAATTTAGCAAAGCAATTGAAAACTCACTGCATCTTGGCCAATTTGTCAGGGTCACCACCACCTGCCGAGAATTTGCCCATTTCAACCTCCATCTGTTGTTCCTCATCTTCCTCATCCTCATCCTCATCCTTGATCTTGTTATTGTTAAGTTGCGAATTCCTTGCTGTAGGCGGTGCAGCAGAAGTTGAAGTTGCATTTGGATCACTGAAACCCTCCTCAACTTGTTGATTATCTTCGTTTACAGGGGTAACACCTAGATGATTTTCTTCATTATTAGCACCCGCATTAGGAGACTCAGGTGGCGAATCCTCTTGCTCGACAAATGCTGCTTCGAATGGATCCTTCGACATCGTGATCCTAACCTCCCAATAAAGACAACATCTTTCTTAAAACCCCATGATTATACATCAAACCACCCAAGAACACGATTTACGCCTCTTTAAACACATCACAATTTCACTGATAATAACATTATATCCCTAATTACTTCACTAATTACTGTTAATCTTCCCATATTTACTGGCTAATTGGCTATAATTCTGAACTATAACATCCCCAATTGCTAATTTGATAAAATTACTGCAAACTAAATTGAGTAAATTCTATAAAATTTGGGGGTGAAATTAAATTAATTACGAATTTCAATTTCAACAAAAACAACCCAACAAAATTGATCTTCAACATAATTATAATTCTAGGGTTTCAGAATTTCGAAATTGCGCAATATAATGTAATTAGTACCAAATTTAACGGAAAAAAAAAACACAAATGGGTAAAAATATGAAAATTAGGGTTTACCGTGAAATTTAATCGGATTGAGAAAGAAAAGTGAGGAGCAAGCAAGTAAGCTCGACGTCGCGCCCAAAAAACCAGCGCGCATGTAGCAGGAAATGCCGCTTAACGCCGCCGTCTACTGCGCCAGAATCTCCGGCGACCAGCGGTGGTTGTGGAGAGCGTGTTTCGTGGTGGAGAGAAGTTCGTCGTGATTTTTACGATTTCGTTTTTTCTTTCTTTTATACCCTCACTTATTCTCGGTCATTATTTTACCATTGGGGGTGATGGTTTTATTGAGGCGGGATACGCTCGGTTAGCTGTTAATTTTCGACTTACCGGCTCACCACTATTGCGGGATATTGTCAACTACTCTGTATGTCTCTAGACGTAGTTGCGGCAATTGGGGTTGAAATTGAAACTAACCACTCGTCTTCGAATCAAATGATTAGTACGTTTTAATTTATAAATCCCTACTCGTGTTTTGTCAAATGTATCTAACCAATGGTGATAGTCAAAATTCTGAGTCTCTAGATGATTACTTCGAAAAGAATCTCTTGTAATTGCCTCAACTGTAAGTTGTCTCATGCTACAACTTAATAACTTAAATTTACGAGGTATATTTTGAGAAGAATTAAAAACAATACTACAAAACGAGATTAGAGAGAGTACACACTAAATATTGACGAAAAAAAAAAACGAAAATACCATCATTATGTTAGTGGAGGTGATGATAAATGTAACAAATTTGTTCTGTAAATCATATCAGCAAAATCTAAGGAATATGATATTATGATGTATGAATGTATGATTAACCTCTAGTCCTCTAGTCTAGTGACAGTTGACTTTTATTAAGATTCATTATGACCTATGTGAGTCGTACAAATTACACAATAATTAAAGGGAATAATCACACTTTGACCTAAAATTGTGTACCACCTACGGCCACGGGCTACCCTTGTTGGACTCACATGGCCTTAGGGCTCAGGCTCATCTTCATTATTAGCAAACCTTTCCTGACCACACGCAATTAGCACATGAACCCAACCTCCAAATCCACCCCATTTTAAGTTAAACCGGTTTCGAATTTTGATTATCATCATGTAATCCAACTAACTTTACAAACAAAGTTAGTTAACATCTAGTCTGAAATAAGACGAAAGATCATATACTAGAGAAAATCAACATATGTTTTTAGACATTAGACAAGAATTCTCGTCTTTTTTACCTCATCGTGTTGTCACCATTGTGAGATCGTTGTGGGCTTGTATAGCCTTAGTGGTCGTTTGGTTGCATACGGGAATTCGGAACGCCCATGAATTCCCACTTCTCATGTTGTAGAAATTCACATGAATTTCTCAAAACTGTTTGGTTGCATGTAGGAATTGAATTGCCAATTACCAAATGGGGGCTAGGTTAGCCAATTCCTCCATTTTGTAGGAATTGGAAATTCCCATGATTTCCCAATTCCCATGATTTTAGGCAACCAAACAACTTCAAAAAATTTAATTCATGGGATTTCTGAATTCTCATGATTTTGAGTGGCAACCAAACGACCACTTAGTTTCTATCATCATCAGCAAATTATGATACCTGGTTTTTATGAACATTATTGAACTACAACTACAATTTGCAAAATAACACACACCCACTCTATCAAATATTCAATTCCCGGAGAATCGGGCCATCTATATGTTCGTTTCAAACTGGTTATTAGAGAGTGCATATCCCAACTCCAAAAGCGATATTTTAAAAATAAAAATGGTTTCGAAAATTCTACAAGATCATATAGCCAGCCATATATACATAAACTATTGTAATACCACCATAATCTCTGATTATCAGCTTGAGTATAATTCAACAAAATGCATGATAATATACTTGTCCATGTGACATACAGCTCTTCGTATACACAAGATTCCAATCTAAATCATCAAACACGCAGAACTCCCATCTCTTTTATTATTTCATCAAAATGTGACCAAACTAATATGGGCACATATATATACACATACTCCCTTAATTCCCCTTTACACCAACACAAAACTTAGAGTCTTAGACCAACAATTTCATCAAAAACCCTGATTTTTTTATAACATAAGATAACAAAATGTCATCTTTTACATACATAGTAATAGTGTTTCTCATCTTCACTATCTTATCATCCTCTCATTTCATACCATCCAATGCTAATAACTACACTACTTATGTAAAGAAGGCCTGTAACACAACCACCTACCCTCCCCTCTGCCGCAAGACCTGCCTCCCGGACGCCACGAAAATCGCAGGCGACGAGTGGAAACTAGCCCGCTCGGCCCTCTCTGCCACCCTCACCGCGGCCAACTCAGCTGCCTCGGCCGTGACAAGGCTGTCCCGAAGAAAGGACCTCGGTGCGTACGAAGCAAAGGTCGTAAGAGACTGCATTCAGAACATGGGAGATTCCATTGATGATCTAAACCAGTCTATTGGCCAGGTGAATGATCTTGGTGGAGAGTCTAATGTTGATGACTCTAATAACGTCAAGTTTAAGATTTCTAATATTAAGACATGGATGAGTGCTTGCATTACTAATGAGAATACGTGCATGGATGAGCTTAAAGAAGGAAAGTTTAGTCAAAACGTCAAGTATAAGCTTAGAAGATCTATTTTGCGTGTTGCCAGGCTTACTAGTAATGCTCTCTCCCTTTGTAATCACCTTTATTAATATCAATAGCTCAAGGTTGAGGCGCAGTCATTGATTTCATGGTTGAGGCGCAGTAATTGATTTTAAACGTTAGCAATAATACATGATATTCAATCTCGTACAACCTCCTATGATGTATGTTTCGTCCCCAAAAATACATTTGAGATCGAAGATGGGCATGAGATATTGGCTTCGCACTTACAAGGTGTGTGGAGTTGTAAACTTTTTTTTTTCATCTTTTTTGCTGTCATGGTGAATTGGCAATGAGTTTCAAGTTGTAAATTATTACTTAATATATGGAACACTTTTGGTTGAAAGTTCGAATTGGTTCCGAATGCAAACAATGCAAGACATTTCATTACAACTCTGGCCAAATTCGCACCCATCCTCTGTTGAACCATCACTCGAACCTGAAACCGAAGACCTTAACTTTTCGTCTGAGACACAAGGAGGTAAACAAAATTCTTTGCAGAATGAAGAGAGCTAAACCAGATTGGCAAAGGGGAAAAATGTCCACTACTCCAAGGCGCAAACATTTATTCCACATGTAAAACCTCTCAAATTTCCCGCAGGTTCACAAACTCGCTATTTTCGCAACTTATAGATTAGATTTACAAAACTCCCTAGCTCCCTAAAGCTCTCTTAATCTTCTTCAAGCTACTCACGTTAATAACCACCGTATCCTGCACAGGGATATTCAGGTTAGTATTTTAGCATGTTTCACATACGGATCATATACAAACCATGAAGTCGAAACACAACCCTGTCACAATGCAAATTACTTGGTTGTTCAAAACAGAAACAAAGATGGAGTAGTACCTGAGTTGTCCATTGGGTTTCCAGCAGCCATTGGCTCAGGTTCCTTAATCTCGACGACCACGCAGTCAGACATCAAAAATGTTTTTGCTACCGAAGATGCATGCTCCAAACAGCATCTCACCACCTAAATGAAAATACAGGAATCTTGAATTCAATACATAACCATGAAATTTCAACAATGAAAAAGAAAACTAGAGACATTTTATAGGTTAAGACCACAAATCATGAAATATCTTTTAGGGGTGAAGTCGAGGAGGCTCAGGTGATTATTTGGTCTCCAAAGACATGAAACTACTAACAGCATCTACTACTACGACTACTGATAAAAACAGGAGGGGGATGGGAAAGAGGAGTATGCAAGATATAGCAGTACATTTAATAAGGAATGCTGTACAGACTACAGATGCCTCAAAGAAGAATGGAAGTTAAATATTGCTAGAAACTGATTCATGCAGTGGGTAAACAAACATGCTAATACCAAAGTACCTTTGTGGGATCAATAATTCCGGCAAACATCAAGTCTTCATACTGTCCAGTTGCAGCATTGTATCCATACCTAACATTGTCACTTGAAAGCACCTGACCAGAGGAGATAATAATAGATCATGAGTATAATACCTAAAGATTAACCAAACATGTCTTGCACATGAATCACATCAACAGCTGATGAAAATACCTTCTCACTAACAACACTTCCATTTACACCAGCGTTTTTGGCAATCAATTTCAAAGGATAGCTGAGAGCTCTCTTCACAATATCAGCTCCAACCTGCACAGATAAGTAGGATTAGATTGTTCTCAATAATGAAGCAACGGCACATCAAAAACAGATCTGGTCAATGCTGAATTAACTTATTATCTTAGAGACGAACAATGAACTGCTGGTGTTAAACACACACAAGCAGATGATGAATTGGATGGAAGTTTATAAAGTGCGAATATGCATTAGTAGTGATTCCAACTATTCCACACTGCAGTGCAGAGAAAAACGTATGCAGGCGTCTCTGGCTTGCTATTAGCCAGACCATGGGAAAAATATTGACACACAAAAAGAAAGCACTTAAGACTGCTCCAGAGTCGATATTTCTGGTTATAGAATTCAATATTACGTCCTAAGTCTGCAACGGCAATGTCGAGATTATCTTTGTGACAAAACAGACCCTCGGATTATTATGCACTGGAAACTGGTAAGACAATATGTACTGAACAAATGAAAACCACTTGCTTCATCAAGGGCCATTAGAAAGATTTGAGAATTTGCAAGAGAGTTCAAAAGAAAGAACTTATAGGATGATGATACCTTCTCTTCATCATTATCGAGCTTCTCCTTGATAGCATCAACTTTGGAAGCGAGACGGAGCAATGTACATCCACCACCAACAACAATTCCTTCTTCAACCGCGGCCTGAAGAAGACATGAAAACAATGTGATTAGTGTCAACTCTTTGAAGCCTAATTTAAACAACTCTAACACTGCACAGGAATCTGGAAACTAAAGGACACACCTTTGTTGCATTCAGAGCATCCTCCACTCTCAGCTTCTTTTCTTTCAGTTCTGTCTCAGTTTGTGCTCCAACCTACCCCATTCAAGATATATACTGTGAGCAAACCAAGATTATTCACAAGAATTGTTCATCAGTAAAAGAAGACCCCATACCTGGATCACAGCTACACCACCAGAGAGTTTTGCAATTCTCTCATTAAGTTTTTCTTTTTCATATTCTTGCTCAGCAACCTGCACTAAAAAGAATGAGAACTTGCAGATTCCAATGCACGATTTCAAATGAAATTAGGAAAAGGACTGTATCTCTCACCTCAATAAGATTCTTTATTTGTGAAACCCGTTTATTTACCGCTTCCTGTGTGCTACCATCACCCACAATTGTGGACGAATCCTTGGTAAGGACCACTTTAGCAGCATGACCCAAAACCTCATTGCCAGCTTTGTCCAGTGTAAGCCCAACCTCATCCCTAATCACAGTTCCTGAAATGGATCGGAAAATTTGCAAATCCACCATAATAAGTTATCAAGGTATGAAAGTAAAGTTCAAATTCAGTTCAGTGAATAGTAAGATTGCAGGTAATAACAGACCTCCAGTAAGAATAGCAATATCATCCAGGTACTGGCTTTTCCTTTCACCAAACCCAGGGGCCTTGAGTGCCGCAATTTTCAAAGAGCCTCTCAATCTATTCACAACTAGAGTGGCCAAAGCTTCTTGTTCAATATC
>JBBYHQ010203504.1:0-24480 GCA_038382645.1 Spergularia azorica
TGAGACCAGATAATTGATCCAAAGGATTGTCAAGGGCAATGCCCAGGCCACACAGATAAACTGTGATACCAAAAAAGAGTTCAAAATTACAAGATAATAAAAGCCGCCATAGGAGACGAAGCCAAACATTGGTAGTGTAGCTAAACAAAATACACGCATAGTCCATTCCAGGCCGAATGATTACATTGTAGGCAGTATTCATACTGACCCAAAAAAGACAAACACATTCAAAGAAAAAACAAAACGTACTATAAAGAGATTAAAAGCCTAGCCTGCAAAGCAACTATGTACATATTATGCATGACAAAAGGCAGATAAAAAGCTAGGGAGCTTTGGATTAAAAAGAGATTCGTTCCAGGGCAATGTCCAAGCCGCAGAGCATAAGTTGTGATGCTTAAACAAGACATCCAGCCAAAACATAAACAAAAGTGGTTAAAACTCAAAGGGTGGGACAAGGAAACCCATCAAGCAATAAAACTAACAAGAGAATTGATTTGATAGAGACAACACAAGCAGGGCCAATTATCAAACAAGTCATAAACAACAACTTTAACAGTCAGCCAAGGGAAAGCAATGGTACCCCAGTACACAAAAGACCAGTTAGAAATAAAAGGGAACAAAGATCCATGAAAAGGACCAACATGCATGACAAGAGAGAGGGTGAAAATGATATCAGCTTCTACAAATCCATACGAAGGGACAAACAACTTTCCATCTAAGATCAGGAAAAGCACAAGAAAGAAAAAATTATGTTTGGTACGGATCAGAATACTTATCTGGCAGCCTGAAGATGTGATCCGAACACACAAGTACGACCACCATCTTCGGCTTCGCAGAGCAGACTGATGGTACATGCAACGCCAGAGCGGACACAATTGAGAACCACCGCGCACCGAATCGACACAATAGACGATGAGGATAAAGTAACCGTTGGCTACTCGAGATATCGTATGAGAAGGAAAACTTCCATTTTTTTAAGGGAAGGGTCTGTGCACAGTTAAATTAGAAAAAAAATCGGTAGATTTGGGACGATTTAAGCCTTTAAGGGACGCCTGACACAAATTTTTAGCTGGATTCGTATGATCTGTCTGATAATCGGTAGGACAAAGGTAAAAAGGGGATGTGCCGGCAAGGTATGTGGAGCCACAAGGGGGACATAGGCTTAATTGTTGAGAATCAATTAAGGGGATCAGGAAGAGAATTTGCAACGAATTCTCTGGTCTGGGTTAGGAAAGGATAGAGAAGGAAGGGTCTGGTGGGCGAAGGGGATGAAGATTCAAGATGGTCATTCTCTCTCTAGAGGAGTTAATTGTGAAAGAATTCCACAATCTGCTAGATGATTATCAAATTCTTAGCTAAAATATTCTCCACCACGATCAGAACGTAATGCTTTGATTTTCTTGCCAGGCTGATTCTCTACTTTATTTTGAAATCGTTTGAACATGTCAAATGATTCAGACTTTTGTTTCATTAAGTAGATATACCCGTATCCCCGTATCTACTTAAATCATCAGTAAAAGTAATGAAGTAACTAAATTCGCTTCGATCTTTTGCACTCATTGATCCACATACATCAGTATGGATGACTCCCAATAGATCACTAGCTCTCTCCCCTTTTCCAGTAAAAGGCGACTTTGTCATTTTTCCCATTAAACATGATTCGCAAACATCGAAAGATTCAAGATCAAATGATGCTAGAACTCCATCCCTTTGGAGTTTCTGTATACGTTTTTTTTTTATTAATGTGACCTAATCGACAATGCCATAAATAAGCGATATTAGAATCTTTTGATTTTTTCTGTTTGTTATTTACATTATAGATATGGCTCTTTAAATCAAGCATGCAAAGACCATTAATTAAATTTTCTTTGGCATAAAACATCTCATTATTATTCTTAATATTAAATCAATAAACCTCGGAATCCAAAACTGAAACAGAAATGATATTTTTGGTAATTGTAGGAACGAAAAAACAGTTCTTTAGTTCTGATGCTAAACCAGAGGGTAATAGTAAACTATATGATCCTACGCTTAAAGCAGCAACTCGTGCTCCATTTCCAATACGTGGATCTACCTCTCCTTTTGTCAGGCTCCTACTTCTTCTTATACCCTGCACATTCGAAATAATGTGAGAACCAAAACGGGTATCTAATACCCAAGAAGAAGAGTCTGTGAGATTAATTTCTATATCATAAATACCTCTAGTGGATTTGACTACTTTTCCACTCTTCAAGTTTTCCATGTATTTCGGACAATTTATTTTCCAATGTCCAACTTCATTACAATGGAAACACGTGCAATTGGCACCACTTTTCTCCTTTTCAGGAGCAGGAGTGGGTTTTGCCTTAGGGTTTGCCTTTCCCTTTGCCAACCACATGCTTCTGGCCAGCAGCCCCAGTTTTCTTAAAACCCTTTCCCTTGTTAACCATAAGAACTTATTTCTTAGGCTCGGGCTTTAAGTCCTTTTCAGCAGCTTTTAACATGCCATGCAATTCAGTCAGAGGTCTATCAGTTCCCTACATGTTATAGTGCATGCGAAAGGTTCTAAAACCATTGTGAAGGAAGTGAAGAATCATGTCAGTCGCCCATTCTACACTTGCAGGAGCACCAATCACATTTGAATAAAATTGTTTTATAGTTCTTTTCCTCGCCTCCATACAACAACTCTATCACCTCTTAAAGGATTCCATAATAATCCACCCCTTGATTACCCTTCACCCAAACACCGTAATTCATGGTAGACTTCTTTTTCCCATACATAAACGTTTGGAAATTAAAGCCATTGACATAGTACTGATGAAACTTGTGACAACTTTGAAAGGACCAATGGAGAGTGTCTTAACTACATCATTGCTAATATGATCCGAACTCTAAACCTACAATAAGGGAAGTAAATTTATTAACATGTAAGTTTGTCATACTTATGAATCTAAGATCGATAATTTATTACGACAAACTTAAATATATTATCCTAAAGCATATATATGAGTTTAGATAGACTTACATATTGTCTCAACCAATATGGAAAGTTGGGTGCAAATTTGTTCCAGACATCTTTGGCATTCATTTGTGGATGTTTGGCACTGATTTCGTCCTCAAATATGCTAGCAAAGAAAAGTGGGTTAGAATGAACCAATATATTAGTTTTCTTTCATTCTTAAGCTTGCAATGATGTTTAAAAGGTATCATACCTTTCGTAATTTGATAAAAGATCACAATTCTGAAGTATATATCCATGGACAGCCTTATAATCTTTATCGTCCAAGTATTTGACCTCCCCACTTCCAGTGGGGTGGCCCTTGTCCTTGGAATATAACTCTGGAACATCCTTAGACCCAAAACCTCCACTAACATTGCGGCGAACATCCCTAGCTTTTGTATCCACTTTAGAATTAAAATAATAGGTACAAAAGTTAGAGATTTCCTCTGTTAAGTAAGCATTGCAAATAGATCCTTCAACCCGAGCTTTATTCCCAACTTTCATTTTTAAATGATGAAGAAACCTTTTAAAGGGATACGTCCACCTATATTGCACAGGTCCGCCTAATATCGCCTCATATGGCAAATGAATAAGTAAATGCTCCATGACGTTGAAGAATGCAGGAGGGAAAATTCTCTCTAGCTTGCAAATTATTTCAGGAATGTTCTTATCAAGACGACTCATATCCTCAATTTTCAGTTTTGAAGAGTTTAAACCCCTAAAAAATTGACTAACCTCGGTTAGTGCTTTCCACACATGAGATGGGAGCAATTCTCTCACAGCAACCGGAAGCAATCTCTCCATAAACACATGACAGTCATGACTTTTTAGACCAAAGAGTTTGCCTTCGGACAAGTTGACGCATCTGCTTAAATTTGATGCATACCCATCTGGAAATATAAGTGCTTGTATCCACTTACAAAGCGCTTTTCTTTCCTCCTTGCCAAGGACAAAGGGAGCCTTAGGCATTGTCTCTGTTACGTCTTCTTCAAGATGTAAACTTTGGTCTCTTACAATGCTTAGCCACGTCTCTTCTGGCATTTTTGTTATCTTTTGTTATCTTCTTGTCACCCATAACTGTATGAATGATCTGCTCAAAAAAAATCTTTTCTATATGCATCACATCCAAATTGTGTTGAATTTTAAGCTTGCTCCAATAGGGTAGTTCCCAAAATATACTATTTCTTCTCCAATTGTGGTCTTTGGATCTAACAATGGAATCACTAGCATCATCGGTTGTAGGCAAGGATGACACATGCTGCAAGATTTGATCTCCTGTTAATGTGGCCGGGGCTGAGGATTTATCGACCCTATTTTTGTAAAAGGCACTTTTGTTCTTCTTAAAGACATGATCAGAAGGTAAGAAACGACGATGACAATCAAACCAAGTTTCCTTCTTGCCATGGCTAAGTCTAAAAGACTTGCTCTCTCTCATACAATGAGGGCATGCTAACCTTCCAGCCGTACACCAACCTGATAGCATGCCATACGCAAGAAAATCACTTATAGTTAACAAGAGTGATGCCCTCATCTTGAAGTTTTGGTTTCGTGATGCATCATAAGTCATGGCCCCAACATCCCATAACTCTTTTAACTCTTCAACTAAAGGTTGCAAATATACATCAAGATTTCCTTTATGACTTTTCGGACCAGGAATAATCAAACTTAGGTATAAAAATTGCCTCTTCATACACAACCCAGGTGGCTGGTTGTATGGTGCAAGAATTACTGGCCAGCAAGAGTAACTTTTGCCAAACTTGCCAAATGAGGAGAATCCACCTGTGCACAATCTGAGTCGTACATTACGTGGTTCTTCTGCAAAATCTGAATTTTCAGCATCAAAACTTTTCCATGCCTCTCCATCACACGGATAAAAAAATGAGACCATCTTTTCGTTGATTCTCGTAGTGCCATGTCATTTGTCTGGCTATGTTTTTAGTAGCATAAAGTCTCTGTAACCTTAGAGTAATAGGAAAATATGTCATCACTTTGTGCGATATCTTCTTGCCATTCGATAGCAAGATTGCCGTTAAATCCTATCAAATTACCACAAAATACTACCTAAAGTAGATAGGATAAGTGGGTATCGAACACAAGGAAGAGGGGGATGTCTAATACGCGATTCTAATGCGGAAACGAAATAAACAAAAGAAATAAACAATTAAGAAGGGGGGGGGGTTTGGTTTGAAAGTTGAATATACGAGATATCAAATTGACTAAAGTGACCTTCGGTGATAATCTAATCAAACACCCTAATGTAGCAAGTTTTACCTCTCTCTAATTACACCAATTCATAAATAATCCCGATTTTCACCAATTAATCCACTTCTATGGGGAATTTGAGCAATCGCTACCAAAGTACCCTCCTTTAATCATAATTTGTCTAGTGACCACTTAAACAAATCACATTCAAAGGTATGAAGAGCAAGGATTAATAAAGGATTATGAACAACCCAAATTAGTATCTAATTAGGCGCAACCGCGACACTACTCAAATCTAATCTATTAGTTGTCTAATTAATTCCCTAATCACAAATTAGTCATAACCAGACACTAACATGTGAAAGTTGGCTTCCTTTAGAGTTAATAATCAATAACCATCAACAATTAATCAAGCATAAGAAATACTCAATTCAATCCAATCAACCAATTAGGAGAAAATAGGGGTAAATCAAGCAATTGAAGAACAAAGAATTAATTACCATGAAATTAAAAGCAAATTAGAGAGAAGAAAATCTTACTAATACATAGGATGAAAGATGTTAATTACACCAATGATCTAGAAGGTGATTAGCCTTCCATACTAATTATTACAATAATATTTGGGATGAGATTCATAATAAAAAATACTAATCTTTACTAATCTCTCCTTAATTCTCTCTCTAGAAAATGAAAACTACTTGAAAATAATAATACAAAGTGATAATAATTAGGGAGGGGTTCATGCCCCTTTATTCAAGATAAGTACAACAACACTAGAATAGATATTTAGGCAAAAGAAACCGTCATAGCTCATTGGAAACTTCCCGGAAGCTAGCTTTCTCGACTCGAAGAATCCTCTAGTCGAGCGACGGTTTTCTCGACTCGAGAAAAGGGATCCTCGAGTCGAGCGTGGAAATCCTAGACTCGAGGATACCACCTCTCGAGTCGAGAAAGTTGAAGTTCTCCTCTTCTCTCCGCTCCTTGACTCGAGCTATTGAGCGAATCCGCTACGCAACCGAGCCAACTTCTCCTCGAATGACGATCCGAATCAAAGCGCAGTCCTCCAATCCCGTCCACGGCTCACCAAAGAGTCTTGAACAATTGAACTCTCGTAAAACCCACGTATAATCTACAAAACTACTCCGAGTGGTGTGGTCTACAATCACGATAAAAACATGCCCAAATAAACCCTAAGGCGCCTAAATCGTGCGAATTAACACACTACAGTTACGCCACATAACCATTTGCTTTCTTCTTATATCGATCTGCCTTACAAACTCCACATGTCTCTAACTGTGCGTTATCCTTCGAGAATAACATATACCCTTCAAGGCATACATCAATCTTTTGATGTGGAAGTTCAAGACCCTTAACTAACTTTCTAGTAGAGTGAAATGTTTCCGTCATTAGATTATCACTAGGACAGACATCCTTCACCAACGACGCAAAACCGTTTATGGCTCGATGAGAAATATTGTGCTCACATTTCAAGTTTGTTATTCTTGCGGCAACGGACAGCAGAGACTCCTTACAACCCTCATAGAGAGGCTTTTCTGCGGACTCTAATAAGTCGAAGAAAGGCTTTGCTTGAGGGTGTGGTTCTTCTTGAGCATCAACCATATTATCTTGCACCGAACTATCCCTTTGAAAATGAAACGCATCCATAACCATGTTCCGAGAAGGGTTTGTTGGAACGCTCGATGAGGCAGCATGATCATTCTCAAGCTCGAAATCAGCACCAACATTTTGCGAAGAAGTTTCAACATATATCTCACTATGATAACTCCAACAGTAATAATTTTCACGAAATTATTCTTATACAAGTGTAACCTGATTGTGTCAGCACTCACATATGGTATAAGATCACATTGGGTACAAGGACATTTTAGTTTTCCATTTGTCTTTAAACAATCTTGTTCTCAAGCAAATTTTATAAACTTATCTACCCCAACAGAAAAATCAGAACAAATATAGTTATTACCATCAAGCCTCTTATACATCCACTCCCGATCAACTCTCATAATTTACTTACTACCTAAAACTATGCAAATATACTGGACAAAATAGTACCTTTAATCTCCGGCTTGTATCGTAATGAACAAAGTAATGTTCCGGTACAAACCACGTCCTGCAAGTAAGTAAAACTACCCCACAAAATTTTTAGTAATCAATTCAAAAAACCTTTTTGCCAAATCATTCCACTTCAAGACAAACTACAGAGACAAACATGATTAACCAACTAATGCAATGCCAGTATCTACTCCATAACAAATTAGAGATCTCAGACCAAACTACAGGTGCATACAGGTTTGCGGCTTTGCGCACGCAGATTAAAGAGCCTCTTATCAGGCTCAAATGAAGTCTATTTAATATGTGTCATACCATTTCGGAAAGCTAAGAGAGTAAAATAAATCATGGTTTTGGAATTAGAAGGTAATATATTTTTATTTAGTTGCAGTTTTAGCTTAAACAGGACTGTCCTAGATCCGAAATGGTATTTGGGCAAAATTTGAGTTCAAATTGAAGGCCTTACAGAGAGCTTTCAAGTGGTACCAATTAAAGCATCATCCGAGGAGATTTGCTATGTCTAATAGCCACTTCCGTACTGCGTCGTTTGCTGAATAATGGACTCTGATATGCTCTGACACAGGACTGTCCAGCCCTATCTTGCTGAACTCAAAAGTGTTTAGTGTTATGCCTAATGTCGTATTGCTTTTGTAAAACTCACTATAATAGTTGCCAATCTCGAATTTAGGGGAGTTATCAATATGTTTATTTTAATTTAGAGGAGTTATCACTATGTCTATTTTATTTAATTTCTATCAGTGAACTCAAAAAACTTAAAGTTGCCATCCAAAATTAAAACATTGATAAAGTATGTAGTAATCAATTAGTGGGTCTACACAAAAACAAACTAGTACTCAAATGAAATAAAAATCTGGATTATACAAGACCCTAAATGCTAACTCAAGATGGAACCAAACAATAGACATTATAAACACACAATTATCATTTCAACTCCAATGTAACAAGTTTGTTATACAAAAAGCAAAACCCTAAAAATTAATTAAGAATCATACCCTAACAAAGGATGAAGAAGGGGAAACACTTACCTAGGGAACGGTTCGGTGGTGTGCTTTATCCTATTCCCGTCATCTTGTTAAAATCGAGTGATGTCGGTTGTTGAGTTCTTCAGAGTGACCGACTGTAGGAGGAGATGGGCCGAAGAAATGGAGATTGAGAGTGAAGAGAACAGTTTAGAGCTAGAGCTAGAGAGATGAGCAATGATGTGCTTTGGGAATCACGTAAAAGGATAAGATGAAACAATAATGATAGAAAAATGGAGGGAAATTTTACCGCCAAAAGGATGGAGCTATTTACCCTTTTGTTTTTTAATTTTTTTTTTATTAAAATAGCATCCAATACTTTGTTTGGTGAGATATTTATGTTATCAAAGTCAAAACGTGATAAACAGAACTCGGGAAAACTTGTGACGTATAGTAAAGAAACTAATCTAATTAGTAAGTGTCATACCAATTATTTTATTAAATCTTGACGTCAACATGCTATAACCATATTCAACTTAAAATTTTGATCAACTATCTAATAAAGTCAAAATATTAATATTGATTAAATCCAATCTAATCATGCAATTCTAACACACTCAAATCACAAAACTGAAACACATATTAAATTCTAGATTAATATATGTGAGATCGCTCTGATACCACTCCACTGTTAGGTTTTGATAAAACTATTTGCGAAAAACTATCAAAACTGTCCATGATCTCTCAATATATTAATCAACAAGTCATAAGCGGTTTTTAGCCTAAACATTATGACTACCTAAATGTGATTGAAATAATTAACTCTATAATTAATAACCGAATTATCAGACTACTTGATCGAGCGACACACCCCTTCGGTACGCGTGTTCGAGTATTGAAGGGTTGCCAAGAAAGTTTGTGTTAGGGTACCAATTTTGGTTTAGGTTGTTATCGAGTCTCTAAACGTCTATACAACTAACGTGCGTTATTTCCAAAAATGCTCAAATGTAAGTTATCTTTGACCTTATCATACATACTCTCTTTGATTGTTACCGTTAGGTTTGAATACCTCTATAATATCTATATTTAAACCAAATGCATATCATATAATTACAGCAACCGAGTGAATATTCTCAAGCTATTAGTGCGTGTCACATGTCTATATCGTATTGTCGACATTCAATTCGTGGCTGTATCAGAAGGTTCAATTCCACGCCTAGGCCACTGACCCGACCCTAAATTAAACCTGCAATACTTGTCCAACACTTATAACTTCGTATCATTTTTGGTATAATTATTTTAACTTATATATAGCTTGTCTTGGAGCAATACAGGGTCAAAATCATAGCTATGGCGAGGAAAATGTGAGGTAAGGAGTTATGACACAACGATACAATTAGTAATTTAGTGAATCTTGGATGGTCTTCGATTGGTTGATTAATAATTACTGTTAACTATATAATTTCATCAAATAACAAATTTTCTCGTGAAATTACAAATTTTCGTAAAGTAAAATCCAGCAACCAATTTGTTTTTCGGTTGCTAATCGGTAGATAAGCTGCAACCAATATATATTTGGTCTCTAATTAGCAACTACAACTTGAAACCAGTAAGGCTTGGATGCTACCTTGCAACTGAGATTGAAATCAAATAACATGTAGTTGCTAAATAGCAACCAAGGTTTGAGACCAACAAAAATTTTGCAACTGATTTTGAGACCAACAAATCATTGGCCGCTAGTTTGCAACGAAATTTAGAAACCACATATATTCATTGCTAATTAGCAACGAATCCACCATCCGTGGCAATTTTGCAACCGATTTCATATTGGTTGCAATTATCGGTCGCTAATTGGCCTATTTCTTGTAGTGTATATACTCTAAGTATATACAATACATTAAATTACCTAATCACTTAGTAAAAACCCTAAACCCAATAATAACCTATAACCCATCAAATAATGACTTAGACCTGGTTTGAGACTCTAGGCGTGTGACCCTGTAGGACTCGGTAATAGTTAGTAGTCGGCTTAATCATTAAGCTAATAGATCGTAGTTGGTTTCTAGCAAAACAATACGACCACCTAATATTAACGAATATAATATCCTCGTGATGTAATCCTCGTTATTATTGGAATGACACTTGATTGAAGGACACGATTCTTCAAGAGAGGATTGGGAAATACGAAGACACTTTTATTTTTTATTTTTTAAAAAATGATTGATTTTATTCCTCCAATGTGGGAAATAAAAATTGAGTACAATTTTCCAAAGGGTATCATTGTGTTACCCTATAAAAACGACTATTCATATCTTCTAGGAATTAATTTTTTCAAGTAATCTAGCAAAAGTTTGGAATTGAATTTTTAGACAACGCCGTACCTGTAGATTCCACGGATGGTCTCTATCGCGGTGGACGCTCGAGTGTTGCGATAATTGCACTAAGATAGGAGTTGCTACAAAACAATTATGGCGTGTTTGGAAACCATGCAATGCGATCTTGTTCCTTGTTACCGTGGGACTACGTAAACGTATGCCAGTCTGTACCCATTGAGCATAAACTGTAATAGCCCGATCCACCGTCCGTCGCAACACAACCCAATAAGATGGGAAGTCACCTCTTAGAGTAAATCATCTCGTGGGCTTTAAAAGGTGAAGACATTGTTGGTAGTATGATGGTAGAAATCTATTATAAACTGATCATATGAGCCTTAGTTTCCCAATGTGGGACAAACCAACTCTATAAACCACTTTCCAAATTCCGTAGTGTTACATAAACGCTTGGGGAAGCGAGTCATGCCAACTACAAAACACTTTCGGGAGTCGTTTACTAAAAGGGACAAAACCGAGGGACGTAAGGAATAAAACGCACATTATATCCTACACCAGGCCAATATGCAGTCTACGGACCGCAAGACTGGGGTCGGGGATGACGGTAGGTGTTGGGAAGCCATAAGGTGCACAAACTTGTAATGTGGGGTACCATGTGCAATTGCGAATCGGTCAAAATTCAAGGGTACCACATAAAATTTTCGAAAACGTTTTGACAAATGAAATCCTATTTAGTGAACTGATATCATTTTTTTTTGGTACAAAAGAGCAGCTAATGCTGCAGGGGTGGGGGTATGAGGATTTGAACGCGTGATAACCCCCAGCCAGGTTGAGTTCCTAACCACTAGGCCAACCTTGATCCTCAGTGAACTGATATCATAAATTATGCTCCCTCCATTTCTTCAATTTCTTTACTTATTCATTTTTTCTAATTTGAGTCAATTCTTTACGGTGCATATTTTGGAAACTTTTGCAATTTTATTTTATAAGCATACCCTCACTCCTCTCACCATGTAACCCCCGTTTCTCCGAATCTCATATCGTAGGCCCTAACCACTATCCACATCAACCACCCCCACCAATCTCCGACCACCACCCACCTTGAAAAACCATCACTAACCTATCACAAACCACCGTACACCGAAAATCGATCACCTACCACCACAAACAGACTATCAACCTTCTCAAAATCCACCACTACCCACATCAAATCCACCTATTCCAATGACAACAAACCAAATCCTCCACCACCATCCATAGAGATACAAGAAATGCCCAATGAAAGAGAGATAGAGAGAATTTCGAAGAAAGAACGATAAGGACGGGAGAAGAGGAGAGAGGGAGAGAGAAGGTGGGGACCAATTGCGGTGGAGAGAGAAGGAATATCGAGGGCGATTAGGGGGCCAGGAGTAGACCGGTGCCGATGGTAATAGGTCGAGGTGGGTCAATTCCGGTGGCTTCACTTTGGATGCAAGAGGTGGTGAGAGTTATTTTGGTGTTTGTAGTGGTGGAAGTAAGAGAGGATAGTTGGGAAAGTTGAGGGTAAAAGTGTAACTCCCTCAATTTCTTGGCACTTGTGCCATTCATCAATGTAAAGAATTGATTGAAATTGAGGGACTATTATTTGTCCCTAGTTTAAGTCATGAAGTGGACGTTGATGATAATTTTAACTAGTTAGTAAGTTGAATGATGGAGCAGTTTCATGAGTCATAAGGATATTGGGTGTCTTGTCAATTACGTGAATATATTTATTAGAGAATATCTATTGGACAGACCCACAATAAACTTAACAAATTCGATTTCAGAATTGTAATTTGATTATTATGGTGAAATTATTTGACATGAGTACATCATTTTCTTATATTCCACCTTTAGTATGTCTTTGGCCTTATCAAATGTTGTGCCGTAAACAGAGAGTGTAAAGGAAATGGTTGTGGCTACTATGATGGAGAATAAGATTGGTGGTGCATGTCGTTGCCGCACAATAATTTATAAATTTTAAAGCTACATTAAACTCAAAAATATTAACAATACATATATAATAAGGATAAGAGACTAGGGTCGATCCCACGAGTGGATTGGTAAAATCTAATTAATGTTCAGATAATGTCTTAAACACACAACTAAATTAGTTAATTACACGCACGTACTATACCTTACAAAAAAATTAGTTAATTACAAAATATAACAATTGGGGCGTTGGGGGGTTCGTTGATATTGATTAACTAGATAATAAAACTAAGCTATTAGAGACATAGACAAACGTGAGGAATGCTAGGGATTCTAGTCGTTTCATGTTAAATTTCGATCATAAACCCACTTCGACACATACATGAATTATTATAGTAACTTAATTTGAAGTTTTCACCACCAAAGGTTATCCTTCACTACCGAATCTCACTAAGAACCAAGAATCTCGAGTCGTACATTAATTGTAGTCATCCAAATAGTTTGAATTACTACTAATCAAACAAGTAATCAATTAAGACCAACTCTAATCAATTACTAGCACGTAAATAACTTCTCCGTAGATCAAATTTTAAATTTATACATGTATAGTATTGGCACAAGCTCCACAATTTAATTGAGAAAGAAATTCTTGATATTTACTTAAATTGTCAAGTCTATTATTCATTGTTCAATACCTATATATAAGAAGAAGAAGAAGAAGAAAAATTAAACTTATTTCATATTGTATGAATGTCATTCCACATATTATTTGTTGTATTTTTATTTAAATTAAACGTCACTGACTTGTTTTCAGAGCTCAATAAAGTTGTAAGCCAAATGAATTGGTACTCAAGTACTCCTATCTTTTTTTTCTAATATGAAGTATGGATAAAATTTGTTTTGTTCATCTGATGTATCGATCCTGGATGAAAAAATCGACTGAAGTGGATCGTCGCCATAGTGTTCACACATTTAAATTATTAATAAATGTTACAAAAAAACAATATAAATCGAAGTATTATAACTTTTTAGCCTACAATATGTACTTATTGTTTACATATACATCCAAACTCACTTATTTTTCTAAATATGTTAAATGAGTAGTTCATACAAATTGGAATCTCTCAAGCCTTCCCAACAAATTCAACATCGAAAAAAAGCAATGAATTCGGAGGGATTATGCACGTCCCTGCAATATTAGAAAAGTATGGTATCATATCAAATTGACACGTAAAATCACAGACTTTGAGATACTTTAACTTGATTTATGAACTTGCTTAATAATGCGGTATTACCTCCCCTACATCCAGCACCCCTATTTCCATATGCTAACTCGGGTGGAATCCTTAATTTTCTTTTGCCACCTGAATATGAAATATAATGATAAAGAAATAAATTATAAAGATAGAAAATTAATAATTGGAACACTTTTTATGTTTTGTAAATATTAGTCATATTGAGATATAATTGTTACCAGCGACCATAGCAGGGATGTCATCCGTGCCTAAGATACCTTGATCCCAACCCCTTATCACCTGTCATTAAAGTTAAATAAAATAAATAAGAAGAACGTCACGCTAATCAAATAACTAGACTAGACATATACCTCCGTGAGGTTAGGGCTTATTAACTAGTGGTGAGCCTGGTTGTAATTGAATCTAAAGGTGAGTTCACATGGCCTTCTAATTAGGTTATGTCTCTAATAAGTCTCCGCTAATTAGTTTAAGGGAAGCTTGTCTGATAATTTGAAGTCTTAATCATGCTTATAGTAGAACAATTTTAACGTAGAGCTTACGATAGTAGAACTTCAAGTGTTCCTGGGTGTTAGGTCATATCCTTAGAGAAAAAGGGAGAGAGAAACGAGCGAGGGACAGCGAGCGACATTCACTATAACCCACTAATTGCATTTTTCCTCTTATGTCGTGCCCCAACACTGTGCTAGAGATTTAAATTCTCGTGGGATGACAAGATATCTATATTGGGTCGGTCTAACCTGGCAACAACAAATTTAGTGCAAAAGTAAAGTTTACTATTTAGTAATAGTGCCGAGATAAATATGAAAGGCTTTAGAATTTCACAGTTCTTTGTTGAACTTAATTACGAATTTACCTTGACAAAGACCGTACTATTACTAAATAATTGCGTAACACGTATGATCATTATTTTATGTTTGTGACATTTACTTTAGTGTAGAGAGAAGTCACGGAACCACATAATTTGGATCAAAAGTCATAAAATAAATGCAAAATAACAAGAGTAAAGTGTATATTAAACAAATAAGGGTTGCTGGAAATCAATGATGACAGTAGAGCGTGGCATGGTGCGGAACACTAGAGGCAAGGAAAAGACATGTCAGTAATGTTAAGTCAATGTGGTGTCAAGTTTAAGAATTAGCAAATTGTTGCAAGACCAATAATATTTAGAAAGGATTTTAAGAGTTAAGAAAGAGTCAGTAACTTAGCATTAGGTAAAGAACATCTAACACTATTATTAATCATCGTCAAGTAGATTTGCTATAACATATTAAGGAGCATCATTGGACATTGTAGATTGATTCACAAGATCAAGACAACAAAAAATTTCAGACTCTCAAAATAGTATCTACAATCGTATTTTCATGAATTTCTTCGTATTCATGGATTATGACCCTCGTAGTCTTCACTCAATACGATAAGTAGAATATAGGTTTAATTGCTAATTAAAGGATGAAATAAAATTCTACTTTGTACGTCGTTCTAGTAAAATACACTCTCTATTATAGAATTCTCTTGGGAATGATGTTGAGAAACTTCCTAACTTTAAATTTTATTCAAGATGAAAATGATGACAACATGAAGCGATAAGAGACAAGAAAATAAACTACAATTTCATTTTTTTCTAATTAGTGGTTCGACTTTCAACTTAATAAAAATAATTTAAGAAAATTATTGGAAATTATATCGTTAGACTAGAAAATTATTTTTAAAATGCTATAATATATAATATATACTCTTACCGAATAAAAAAAAAAGCATCACAAAATGTAAGAGTGGCATGATGAAAAAAAAAAATCAAGGGAGTATAACATACTTCTCCTACGCCAACACGAAAAGTGAGAGGTTTTCCTCGTGAATAACTGCTGTCAAAGACCTTTCCGTTTTCCAACTTTCCTACATAATGGGCCTATCAAATAACATACAAACAAACAATAAAGATATAAGGAAACATGATGGAAAGATTGAAGTTATCTTCTTCCCATAAAGCTAATACGAATGATAAATTAAAGACGTACGTATAGCTAAGATAGGTTAGGGTTTGATACAAAATTACACCTTGGTTTGATCTAAATAAAACAAGTTAAACACTTGTTCTATAATCCATAATTTCAAAAATGCAAGGAAAAAAATATTAATGTTTAACCATTATGTGTCTAAGAGTTGTTATATCATGCTCCACAGACTATTAAGAGGAAAGTGGTTAATTGATGTGTCGTACTCACATTGGCTAAACTAATAAAGAAATAAACTGAAAATATTAAAAACAACCTCAAACTCATTTGCTCTCTCCTCCCTTACGCCACCCACTCCATACTTGACCCACCCGCAACCACCACATACCACCCTCACCACCCTGAATGACCAACACCTAAACCACCAGCGAACCCATCACAAGAGTTGCTATTCGTCAGCGAGCCAATCCCCTGCCCACATGACACCACTTTCCTCCGCATGTCTTCCATTTTTTTTTCTCCCATCTTTCTCTCTCCTCAAAATTATCCCTCTTTGGCGACATTTGAGGCTTCCGATGGTCTTCCCTCGCCACTGGCTCACCCCGCCACTCAGTCCACTCGTGGGTTCAAACGTTCATAAACACGAGTGTGTTCCGAATCGCTCATTTTCAAAAACGATGGTAAGCGGAAACGGAGGGGAAAGGGCGGCGCACGTGAGTGGAGGAAAGGAGAACGAAGAAATGTGGTGGAAGGATGACGTGGGCTTCAGGGAGGAGGGTGCCCGGCGTGTTCTCGCTGGAGGGAAGGAAGGATGATGGTGGTGGAGGTGAGGTGGCAGGCGGTATTGGTGTTGGTGGATGGTGGTGCTTGGGGGCTGTGGTAGGTGGGGAAGATGGAAGGGGGAAGGGGTGAGAAGAGAGAAAAGAAAAATGAATTTTTTTTATGTAAAACAAATTTTTTTTTTTTTTGGCCAATGAGAGGGGGCCAGGTCCTCTAACCACCATTCTAAATTTGGTATATGGAGCACTACTTAATTTGCCCGTGTTTGGAGAGAAAAAAGTAATAAGTGTGTACATCCACCTACGATTGTGTTTCGCCAACTATAATTATGGATATCACAATAATGGTAGGATTTGGATTTTGTGGAAACCTCATCAAGTTCAGGTTCAGATTCTGCATAAGTCTTCCCAAATGATTCATTGCAGAATCACTCATCATAGTACTCAAAAGAGTTTCTCTGCTTCTTTCATCTATGCTGCAAATAGTGGAGATGTCAGGAGGGAGCTATGGAAGGATATAGATGGCTTGGCTCAGAAAAGTGATCCCTGGATTCTCCTAGGTGATTTTAATGTACTGCTAAGTACAGATGAAAGAATTAGTATGGCTGATCCGGTGTTGCATGATATAGAGGAATTTTCCAACTGTGCTACTCACAATGGCATAGTTGATCTACCTGCTCAGGGCCATCATTTCACTTGGACTAATAACCAAGATCCTCCAGATAGAGTTTGGTGCAAATTAGATAGGGTTATGGTGAATAATGCTTGGATTACTGCCTTTCCTGCTACTAACACTCAATTCATGGCTCCGGGTATCAGTGATCACTCTCCTTGCTTGGTGAGCATTTCTGATAATTCTGAACCAGTAATCAGGCCTTTCAAGTATTTAAACTGTTGGGGTTTGTCTGATCAATTTAAAGATAAGGTTAGAGGAGCTTGGGAATCAGACAAAATTGGATGCAAGATGTTCAGATTCATGGAGAAGCTGAAGATGGTAAAAAACAGTCTGAAAATGCTGAATAGAGTTGAATTTTCTGATCTTCCTGGAAGAGTGAAAAACATGAAAGATAAACTTGTTAACTGTTAAATGGAAATTCAGGCTGATCCTCTGAATATTGAAAATATTGCAGAAGAGAAGGTGTTGAATACTACCTATGTCAAACTCAAAAAGGCAGAAATGAGTATGATGCATCAAAGGGCAAAAGAGAAGGACATAAAAATGGCAGATTCTAATACAAGGTATTTCTATGCTAAGATAGCAGAAAAGAAGATCAGGAATGCAATTGGCTCTATTCAAACAATCTCTGGAGACCAAGTACAAGGGCATAGAAATGTAGCTGATGCATTTGTGGAATACTACACTTCTTTGCTAGGGTCTGATTCCAGTGTAAATGCCTACCCTGCTTCTCTCATTACTACTGGGGCCACTCTCTCTGATAATCACAAGAGAAACCCGATTGTTCCAATTACTAATGCCGAGATCAGAGCTGCTTTACAGATGATTGACATTAATAAAAGCCCTGGCCCTGATGGATTTTCTTCAGGTTTCTTCATTGATGCTTGGGAGATTGTAGGAGATTTCTTCTGTGAGGTAGTCCAAGAGTTCTTTCACTCTGGTAAGATGCTAAAACAGGCAAACTCCACTCTGATTTCCCTTATTCCTAAAGGCCCTACCCCTCAAACAATAGCAGATTTCAGACCTATTTCCTGCTGTAATACCATTTACAAAACAATCAGCAAGGTTTTAGCCCTGAGAATGAAGGAGGTGTTGCCTGATATCATTGGCATTGAACAGGCTGCATTTGTTAAGCAGAGGCACATCTTTGACAACACCATGCTGGCTCATGAACTTGTAAGAAAATATGGCAGAAAAGGCATCTCTCCTAGGTGCATAATTAAGGTAGATATTAAGAAGGCCTTTGACTCAGTTTCTTGGGATTTTGTTAAGAGTATTCTGAAGGACTTTGGTTTTCCTGATCAATACACCAATTGGGTATCCTCTTGCATTAGCTCCACCTATTTCTCACTTAATATTAATGGGGTTGTAGAAGGCTTTTTTAAGGGTAAGAGAGGTCTCAGGCAGGGAGACCCTCTCTCTCCTTATATCTTTGTGATTTGTATGGAAGTGCTCTCTAGAATGCTAAGAGAAGCTCCAAAAGTCAGAAATTTCTCCTTCCATCCAAAGTGTGTTAGGGTTAATCTCACACACCTTGTATTTGCTGATGACCTTCTTGTTTTCACCAGAGGGGATGTTCCCTCAGTAGAGGCTATTGCAAAATGTCTTGATAATTTTGCCAGCTACTTTGGACTACATGCCAATCCTTTGAAGACTGAGGTTTATTATGGTGGTGTCTCTGTTGGTGTAAGGAACCTCATTGCAGAAGCAACTGGCTTTACTGAAGGTTCATTTCCCTTCAGATACTTGGGTGTGTCCCTCTACCATGCTAACTTACTGCAAGTATGTACCAGCCCCTGATAGACAAGATAAAAAAGAAGCTTTCTTACTGGGCAAATCAATACATGTCCTATGCAGGTAAGCTGGAACTCATCAATTCTGTGGTTTTTGGCCTTCAGAACTTCTGGGGTGCTAGCATTCTTCTTCCAAAAGGAGTGGTTAAAAGTATCAACAAACTGTGCAAGAATTTCTTATGGGGAATTAAAGATGGAGACAGGAAGATGGTGTTCAAAGCTTGGCACAGCTTTTGTAAGCCAAGAAAAGAAGGGGGAATGGGTATTAAGGAGGTCTTGAGCTGGAATAAAGCTTTGTTGGTTAGATGGATAGAAAAGATAGAATGCAGTCAAGCAAGTGTCTGGGTTAATTGGATTCAAGCTTATATCATTAAAAATGCAGACCTGTGGAGCATAGATATAAAGACAGACTGGTCAAGTAGCTGGAAGAATCTTTTGATACTCAGGAATGAGATTGTCATGAAAACAGGAGGGATTGAGCAAGCTAAAAGCTTGATTGGTGCTAAAAAAAGAACAACTGACCTGTACAATTTCTTCAGGGAGCAGGATGGGAAGAGGTTCTGGCATAGAACTTTAAATGATGCTGCTGTCATTCCCAAACACTGTTTCATTGGTTCTCTGGCCATTCAGAAATGTCTGGCAACCTTGGATAACCTGTGTAAAAGAGGATTTCAGCTTGCTAGCAGGTGTGTGCTGTGTTGGCAGGATGTAGAGAGTACAAATCATTTGTTTTTCAACTGCAGCTACTCAAAGAAAGTTTGGGGTTCAATGCTTTCAAAATACCATATTCCTCATGGTATTTCTACCCTGAAATAGGAAGTGAATTGGTTCTCAAGGTTTAACAAGGGCAAGGGTTGGCATAAGCGCAGGAATAGATGTGCACTTTTCTGTACAGTCTATGAGCTTTGGATGGAAAGAAACAAACGAATTTTCAGAGAAGAAATTCGAAGTGCTGAACAGTTAGTTCATAGGATTAGCTACATAGTTGTTGTGAGAATGTTGTACCTTAATTCAGGACATTCAGAGGACTTTCTTGCTACTATGCTGTGAGTTGCGTTTTGTGCTTCTCTTAGCTTAGTCTAGCAGCTTTTTGTAATGGTTTTAGGTGTTCTTTTCCCCCTTATTTTCTATAAAATTTGATCATTACAAAAAAAAAAAAAAAAAAAATCATGCAGAATAATAATAAACACTCTCAAAAAAATCCATAAACACTAATAAAAGAAAAAAAATTGTTACGAATGTAGAGAAAGAATCAATTATTGACACTAAATCTAGAAAACCTATAATGTAGCATGAGTCGTACACGGCACAAGTGAAGGTTAATGCTTTGTTTGATTTCTTTTGGTTGCTTCTGAGAGAATTAGTCATCTTGTCGAGCCTAATTTATTTAAAGGATGGTCTAAGGCCCTGTGCGATTCAACTTATTCAACAGTGTTTTCAAATCAGATCAGATTTATTCAAATCAAATCAAATCAGATCAGTTTTATTCAAATCAAATCAAATCAGATCATAATTATCCAAATAACAATCAATGAATCTAGTCTATTTTTAGTTATTAATTCGTCTAAATGCAGTTAATTTATCAATTAATTCAGTTCAGATCAAATCAAATCAAATCTATTCAAATCAAATCAAATCAGATCAGTTCAAATCAACTCAAATCAAATCAAATCAGATCAGAAAAATGCAGTCCAATCGCACAGGGCCTAAATACTAAAACTAAAAAGGTTTATTACAATAAAGAATGAATATTAAAAAAAATTAATTCTAAAACTTTTCAAAGCATTCAACGGCTCCATGGCTAAGCCTAACATTGATCTTGTAATGTGTTCAATCGATGATTGTAATGATGATGTATTTCATCATAATGATTTTTTCATGCACCACGGTTTTGATCTTGAGAGGTGTTATTCGTCGCCCTTAATTTACCAACATCGTCCAACTTTTTCCAAATATTTCGAACCTTATCCTCTCATTCTTCTATGCACTTTCGTTATGCATTCCCCTCCCCTCTATCTTCACTACTCAAACAACTCTCATCACCGTCGTTCCCCCACCACAGCATTGTCGCTACCACGGTAATAATTTCCTTCTCTAATTACTTCCTTGTTCCAATAAGCCAAACTACCACTACGTAATCTCTATGATGTTGACTATTTTTAGTGTTTGAACTTTTAAGGTGATTGGAACATTGATTAATGGATGGGGCACCCCAATACCCCATTTAACCCTTTTATGATTATATTATATAAAGCAATAAAGAAATCATTTTATGATTATATTATCTAAAGCAACAAAGATTAAGTTGACATAAATTTTCACCCTTCACCAAAAACGACAAATTCAACAAGCAATTAGATAATGGAGATTGTTTTCTAACAAAACTGATGATGACATACTATGGCTTAGGTTATATTGAGGTAAATGGCAGTTGTGGTTGTGGGGAGTGGGGTCTGATTGGGACTGAAGGTCATGTGTGACGCAGGATTGTATCAGGTAGGAGAGAAACGGAAACGGTAAGGGGAGCTGAGCCTGAAATTAAATATGAAGGGTATTCTGGTAATACGAAGGGCGACGATAGTAGAAGGGTGGGCGACGAATAGCTCTTCACTTTGATCTTTTCACCAATCGGTAGGCTTCCCTTACTAAGACCAACAAACCCCATTATCAAACTTGGCGATATATAAATTTCACCCCTCTCCTCCACCCACCATGTGAACTCTCAAAATCGACACCACAACCCCACCGGTCAACCGGAAAAATAATCGACCTTCTCACGCGGTCCACCCTAAAAATCAAAACCCCGACCAGCTCACCCTGTCTATTTGGAAAATCGAACCCCACCCAACCTTGCCGACCTGATTAATCGACTCCCCTACCTATCTCGTCAACCAAACCGATCGACCCCCAATCAACCCCCACCTTGTCGAGCCTAAAAAATGATCCCCATACTTCTCCCGTTGAGCAATTCAAACTGTAACAACCGGACCCATCATGCGTCGCAAACACAACTCAATTAGTTGGGAAATCACCCTTAAACCCGTTAATTTTCAATTGGGCTTATAAGGTGAAGGATTTGTCAGTAGTATGATGGTAGGAATCTATTATAAATGTAACACTCCGGCTCATCACCTGAGCCGGAAGTAGTCACCTATGACAGCTCGCCAGGCTGTGTATTGACCCCACAGACCAACACGGGTCCTTTCGGCGCACTTTGACCTCACTCATGCGCACCCTGTGAAACTTCCAAGGAAGTCACTTATCCTGAAATTGCTCTGAGTCAAGCACGCTTAACTGTGGAGTTCTAATCACATGGGTTTCCTAAAAGGAAAGTCGACTTTTGTTTGTATGAGTAGCACTATCAATCCTTTTAAACAACTCATATGAGCCCTTAATCTCTTAGGAACCTCATCCAAAATTTGGGGTATTACAATAAACATATCATAAGAGCATAAAGTTTTCAATGTTGGATAGACAAACAATTTCCATAATCGGGCTTTCCATAATCTTGGAGTGTTACATAAACAACCTCCCATCACGATGCTAACTGAATGATAGTAGAAGATAGCGTCTACTTTGCTTAGAGTTTGAAGCATTGACTCGTCTCTTTCTCTCTCCTCCATTTATACTTTAACCATGCAAGATGCATGTCATGATAACTTCAAACAATCCTTTTTGTTTGATACTTGCTTTGTTGTTCTTATTGTTGTTGAATCCCCTTTATGAAACTTGTGAGCTAGGTAGGAGATGAAAGACGATAGAAGTGGAAGAATGGTAGGCAAACACAAATGCATGTTAAGGGAATGGAGACTAGACGAAGGAAAATGTAAAATTGCATTAGGTTGATTGCGTTTGAGAACTTTGAATTGAAATTCATGATTTTAATTAATTATAGGATTTAAAATCATGATACCTTCCAACTCCAATTCCAAATCCCCCTCGTTTCTCCACCTTGCGGGCCAACGACTTTAGTGGGAGGAGATGCGCGGGGGTCGGGGTTAGTTTTGAGGAACGCTGGCAACAATGAAGGCGGCGGGGATGGTTGTGAGAGAGAAAATGGGAGAGATAGGTCGTGGAGGCTGGCGATGGCGATGGAGGGGTGAGATTGTTGGAGCCCTACGCTTATGATGTTGACGCCGTCGATATGGTCGGTGGAGGCCCATTCATGGGTCACGGTGCATCAACGTGGGAGGAGGAGTGTAAGCTAGGACAAAGATAAGGGAGTGAGGGTCTGAGGGATTGAGATGAGTGAGAAGGTCTCAGATTTCAGAATGATGGGCATTTTTCTTTTAGGCATCAACATGATGGACAATTTGCCTTTAGGACATTGATGCGTAGGTTGTGGCACATATTTTCACTCGCATTAGTTTTTCTATAGTCGGGGGTCCAGATTGTTTCGCGACTTCCAACCAAGTTCTTGTAGTTTCTTATTTATAATAAGTGAACTAATAATTTCGATCAAAATCTAAGATTCTAATTTTGATGTTTGAAATTAGAGATTTGAGTCAAATTTGGATTTTAAAATCTCCTTTTGCAATGACACTCTGGGGGTACTTTAGTCTTTGTGAGACTTTTTCTATTATTTTATTTAAACTTTTGTATACACCCTCCGTCTTTCTCTATACACCATATTGTCTTTTTTCACTTGGATTGAGGTAGTGTGGCTTGTTATAATTATTATAGTTAGAGATAGTGAGTTATTTGTTTATTACATTTCCCAAATTCTACCGTGAGACGATCTCATCGTATGAGACCTTACATAATATTTCAAAAGTAACTACTAAAGCCAACCTATTCAAAAGTAACATGCTAATTTATCAAAAGTAACCGACTAATTAGTCTCATACGATAAGACGGTCTCACCGTAGAATTACTGACTACATTTTGGAGATACATGGTGATTTGTTTATTATTTTTAGTGATACTAAAGTGCTCATAGGTGGTGAAAATTTACCCCATATAGAAAGTTTAGAAGTGAGGTATTTAAATAAAGACATCTCGAAAAGGAAAGCAGGATATCTAAAGGAAGACAGAGATTGTAGTGTATAGACCTTTAGTTTATTAATATGCAATGTTAAGGGCCCGTAACTAGGCATGAACCGAAAACCCGATCGGATACGTCGTACGTATACAATCTAGTACCCACTTTAAATTACCCGAAAATCGGATAATCACCTGGTCGGGTACCTGATCCAAATTTTCTAATATGAAATCCGGTCGGGTACGGGTCACTAAAAAATGGGAGTACGTACGGGTTTACAATAATAATAAAAAAAAAATGATAAATAAACCGTACACTAACTCATAGCAAAAAGTTGTATATACCTACTCACCTAAGCTTAGTACTCCCTCCATTCTTTTTGTTTCTTTACAAAGAGAAAGTGGGGGAGTACCAAGGTGGGTAGAGAGAGGAAGTCATTAGAAGATATAAGGGTAGCTGTTAGAGAGGTAATTAGATTTTAATCTTTCCTGAAAACTCATTGCAAAAACCAAATCAACACCACTGTCATGATCT
>JBBYHQ010203717.1:0-24473 GCA_038382645.1 Spergularia azorica
CACCACATGGCTTTCCAAGGTGGGCTGGACTCGTGAGTGGCTTGACAAGATGAGCCCAAATCCTTTATACTTCCACATGGTTAGTATCAATTAGCCAATTACACATGTGACTATATGAGGGGAAATCCAATCATCGAGCGACAAAAGTGAGAGACATGATTGTTCTATCTATATGGTAGTTAGTAGTTACAGTTGCACAATAACTCGACTTTGTAGTGAGTTTATCGAGCTAGTACCTAGCGGTAAATTGCAAGACTCAATTAGTCAATTGTAATGTGATATTGTCAATTGATATTGCTTCTTGGGAGGCAATGGTATTATTGACTTATCGCAGTTTTGACATAAATTCAGACGGGACATAGATGTTCTTTATTTTCCTTGAAAGTTATAATAGTACTAAGATGGTACATTGGTACTAGAAGTACCTCAAGAAAATGGTATTCCGTACTAGAAGCATATAGACAATTAAAATCTTTGAATTATTTGTGGGGAGCCACAACTTATAATGGCACGTTGCCATTGATAAGGGAGAAGGGGGAGTATTATTAAAAAGAAATTAAAAAATACATATGGAGAGACGATAATTGTTACTCCGGTATTTCGCTAGCCTCAGTTTACATTGTGTTGGGGTAAAGGTCGCCGGCGCATAACATTAGAGTTAAAAGAAGAGAGTGATTAGTTGAGATAATTTCACATTGAACTATTCAATTACACACTTTAAACATGTTAATCAATAATGTTTTAACACGGTTGAAATCAGTGACTCTCAATAAAACATTATCACCTATGTTAAAAATAATGATCATAAAACTCCTAGTAAATGCCTAATTGATATTTTTAATTTTGCACCCTATCGTGGATCCAAACAAGCCATTGGTATAAGATTGTCTTTTTGTGCCAATTTGTTAAGAGAACAATAATAATACACACTAGTATTAAAAAACAAATTGGACAACGAAAAAGGCAGAGTATCCCTCTATAAGTGCCAATCGAAAAGGACATCCAACCACCCCCAAAAGCAAAAGACTCCGTCTACATCATACGATAATTATTACGACATACTATAAGCATGCAACTATGAAGAATTGAAGTAACAATACTTAATATGGTTCTTGGGAAAGTGCGGCCATGATTTTACAACTTATCAAAACTCGCATATTGAATTATATTTGAATTTGTCGATAGCTTAAAATCGAGATTACATGATCTATGTATAAGAATTAGTTTAACCTAAAGTTTAAACTGATAATTGAGACTCGATTTATGATTTTATATCTTAACATGTCTTCTCAAACAAAATGCCCTATTGAAGCTTAAAGCATGGATGATAATATGATATACAATCGATCACGTCCAAAGTCCAAACTACACTAAGGGTTTTGGTTCAGACTCTATCAATAGTTTTATCTTTAACATTCTACTCTCTCCGTTCTTTAATTAATTCGTTTTTTAACACTTGGTTTGAATTTCTCTCACATATTCAAATCAAATTTTAAAAAATAAAATAAAGGGAGGTGTATTATATAATATGAGTTCTATTGAACTCTAATCAAGTAATCCTCAGTTGTTTATGTATGTACTCCGTATATCGAAATAAACGTAAAATTATTAGTGTTTCAAAATAATTCAAATCACTAGACAAAACTGTTGAGTGTCGTTTCAAAAAAAAAAACTGTTGAGTGTCATGTCACAATGTCACATAGCCCACAAACCCACTAGACTCGAAGGGTATGGTCCATATGGGCCCCGTCCAATTTGACAACTTATAGATCTTCGGACAACAATTCTTTGGGCTTAAAAGTATACCTTCAGCCCAGCATTTTATTGCATAAAAACACTCTAGTTCGTGAAAGATCATCGATTTTTTTTTTTCATTTTTTTTTTCTGTTGTTGTTGTTGTTGTGTGTGTGTGAGTGAGACATGGTGAAAGATCATAGAGCTAGTGTTACCAAAAAAAAAAAAAAAAACACGAGATATAACTCTTTAAATACTACGAGTGACAATCTTGCGAATCTACGGGATAATAACATAGTATAAGTGTACAATCTTGTTAACAATTTCACCACGTTCAAGCAAAATTAGTAACAGGATTAACGCGGTGTTACATATCATTAGTCAATCCAGACATATCGACTCGAAAAAAGGAAAAAGAAATTGACTCAGATATCTTAGACAACAACGGCATCAGTGACGCATTACTAGTTTACTACTCCGTACTATATATATCAGGATTCAGGACATAGCCAACCACGCCCACCTATATACGTACAGAGTGGTCTACCCTCCAATCATATTTGGTTCACTTCCGCACGATGGAAGATTATACAAATAATAAGCAACCCTTGTTGCACTCCATTGATGGAGAAAATCATCAAGATCATCACAACCAAATTATAACCAGTAGTAGTTTTCTTAGAAGTCAAAGTTACGCTTTGTCTAGCAATAATTCATTTGTAGTTGATGATGATATTCAACCAATTCAAACACCTAAAGATTTTTTCAGAGAATTTTGGGTGGAGTCGAAGAAGACCATGTACTTAGCTGCACCTGCTACTTTCATGGGTATATGCCAGTTCAGCCTTGGTGCCATCACTCAGACCCTCGCCGGACAACTCGGAACGCTCGACCTTGCTGCAGTCTCGGTCGAGAATTCCGTCATTGCTGGCTTCTCCTTTGGTGCCTTGGTAAGTACTTGTAAATTGGAAATGTGTTTTCGTTTTGTCTGGAACAGTAACAGTAGTATGAACAATATTTATGCAAGCGAGTTTCCGAACCATTACTCCATGATTATGGTACGTGAATTTGAGGGTAGAGATTATAAGGTTACTATACTCTTCTTTGTCTAATAATTTATTTTACGTGACAAATTGACAACATTACAAGCCATTTTAATTTCAACCTGAAAATGCGAAAGTGAAATTTCGCCTATAATTAGTATCTTATGTGACACAAATATGTAAAATAGAGCATTCTCAATTAACATAGGATAATAAACCGTCATCCCGTTTATAAAACCATGATTAACAGTAAAACTGTACATGTTCTCGATCTTAGCACACAATAATGCCAACCAAGATATAGTTTTCGACTGTTCTCTCATAAGAATATGGAATTGGTCTCTTATGCTTTTTTAATTTGACTAGTTAATTACGACAGGATCGAGCCATCGTTGGTTCATTGCCTTATAAATAATGACCAACTAGTATAGTCCAATTTAAGTACTTAAATTTATATATACTGCAATTGATCAGGCAGAGCAGCATAAGTTTCGGAATGGACAAAATTATGAAATTAACATTCACATGCAAGGTTGAAATAGCGTATAATATACGATCAGTCGATCACTAGCTAGCAAGATCGATCGATAAACTACTGTGCACCTCAGTACCTCAGTCCATATACAACAGCGGCCGCCAGCCAGCTCTTATATAACGACATACAATGTCGTCAGAGTATCATATCTTTGGCAAAACTCAATTTTGATACTCCGTATCTCGTAGTTTGTAGGTGCATGGCGCTTTAGATGACGATTCATGTTAGTAAATTCCAAATTATTGGATCTAAGTTAAGACTTTCAATTTTCATGCGGTTGAGTAATCCTTTTTTGTTTTGGAACTTAATTAGGTGTACGATTGGACTGAGAACGAAAGTAACATGAGTATGTCTTTGGGGGTTGTGGTCTAGACTATTTTTGTAACACAAAGAAGTGATGAGTTTAATTTGGTCTAAAATGAAGTGTCACATGCTATCAAAATTTATGATGGAGTGTACTCTTCAAAGTGTCGAGTATCTGACACGAGGACTTAAGAAAAGCTAAGGTTTAGTGAGCACGTATAGATCAGAGATCGAAATGGCAAACAGACAAGTAATAATCTCTTTGATTATACTATAACTTTACTTAAAATAGTTTATGCATTTTCAATTTTGAAGCTGGGAATGGGAAGCGCATTGGAGACGCTATGTGGGCAAGCATTTGGAGCAGGGCAGTTGAACATGTTAGGAGTGTACATGCAACGATCATGGGTGATCCTCAATTCCACTGCTCTGTTGTTAAGCGTCTTCTACATCTTCGCCGCGCAAATCTTGAGTCTCATCGGAGAGACCCCTGCAATTTCAGCCGCAGCAGGTAGTGTCTTGTTATCTCTTTACATCCATAAATATAGAGGCGAATCTAGCGCTAAATAAATAACGTGACACTTAATGTCGTGACGCATAGTAGTCTCTACCATACCAATAATATGTCAATGTTACAATTGTACACTCCTTACTAAGTGTGACACAATTAATAAGTGTGTGTGACATTCAAAATAAATTTATGATAATCATTAACAGGAAGGATGGCAATATGGATGATCCCACAGCTTTTTGCGTACGCTATGATATTCCCAATTCTGAAGTTCCTACAGGCGCAGCAGAAGGTGATGACAATGGCGGTGATCGCGGGGGTGGCGTTGGTGTTTCATGCCTTCTTTTCTTGGTTGTTCATGCTCAAGCTCGGGTGGGGGCTAGCCGGTGGTGCCGTGGTGTTGAATGCTTCGTGGTGGTTCATAGTGGTGGCTGAGCTTGTCTACATTTTCACTGGAAATTGTGGGGAGGCTTGGTCTGGATTTTCTTGGAAAGCTTTCCAAGATTTGTGGGGTTTTGTTAAGTTGTCTGTTGCCTCTGCTGTGATGTTGTGGTAAGACCTTTTTTCTTAGGTTCCATATATAGTGTGTCACGTAAGCACTTGTTTACGTTGCTCGTCTGTCGTGTCCCGAGTAATTCTATTATGAGAGACCGTGAGACGGTCTGATGTGAAACATTATACCTCGGTTTGATGTTAATAACTAATGTTATGTTATACCAGCTCTAGAATTGAAATTTACCATTTGTCTCATCATAAGACTATTTTAACCAAGTTTTCGGATCTTCTGGTGTTAATTACTAACTTGGTCATACAATTTATTACAAGTCATAATAAGCTTTTCTAAGGTTAGTTAACAAAATTTTGATGTGCATTGTGCAGCCTAGAAATGTGGTATTTCATGTCATTAATACTCTTCGCCGGATATTTGAAGAATGCTGAAGTTTCAGTGGACTCCTTATCAATATGGTGAGTCGTACTGATCAAGTTTTCAGGAGTACATACTTAACATATCAGATAAACAATTTTGTCAATTTTCGCTTGGTTTTGATCTGAATTTCAGCATGAACATACTTGGTTGGACATCTATGGTGGCTTTGGGATTCAATGCAGCCGTCAGGTTAGAATGTAACTCTATTCTTATTGTCTACACGTTAGACCTTTAGCATTAAATAAACTTAGTGCATCGTATTGCAACAACGTCGTTTTATAATAGTGTACGCGTGTTTTGTGAAGCGTAAGGGTGTCAAACGAGCTTGGAGCAGCACATCCAAGAACGGCGAAATTCTCTGTGGTGGTGTCAGTAATAATTTCATTCTCATTTGGTTTGATCATGTCTCTGATATTACTAATCTGCCGCGAAAAATACCCGGTAGCATTTTCCAGCAGTGAAGAAGTGCAAGTATTGGTGAATAAGCTTACTCCAATACTCGCATTTAGCATCTCACTTAACAGTATTCAACCTGTCCTTTGTGGTACGCAAATAATAACACATATGTCTATTCTACGACTTTCAACTACGTTGAACTAAACTGAATTGAACTAAATCGAAATTGTATGTTGTAATAGGTGTCGCAATCGGGGCAGGATGGCAGGCTTTGGTAGCATATGTTAACATTGGGTGCTACTACATATTGGGCGTACCTTTAGGCCTCACGTTAGGCTATGTGGTTCATTTAGGTGTCGAGGTAATTAATTTCCTAATAAAAGATCTGATCTTTATCGTGTGTCATTTCTTCGTAAAGAGTCCCGTTTAGGGAGAAAAAAGCTAATGTCTTCCCTCGAGTTGATGTGAAAACTCAAACCCGAGCTTTGGCCGTCCTTTGTTATTCTTTTTTTTTTTTTTTTTTTTGAAAAGGTAAGCGGGGTACAAGAAAATAAGACTAGGTCACCCTTCTGGCCTCCTTTGTTATTCTGTTAAGTTACACCAATAACCGTGTTATTTATTTATTTTTTTTCCCGAATTGTTCACCCTATTTATCGTGGTAAATTGGTAATTATGCAGGGTATATGGTTAGGAATGTTGTCTGGTACATGTGCGCAAACCATCATTTTGTTATGGATAGCTTTCAGAGCCAACTGGACTACAGAGGTAGAACATTACTCTTTCAAGTTTAACAATTTTATTTTACATAATCACGTGTCAATTCAACCAAGTGCTCATTGATTGTGAGACTCGGTGTTAAACATGTCCGTAGAATTCATTGGTGTTTTGTTGGACTTCTTATTGCAGGCTTCGATAGCAGGGGAGAGAATAAGAAAGTGGGGAGGGCCTCTAGATTTGGACATCAAGCCCAACGTTGACAGTAAAAATTCTGAGCATCATCAGTAAAATACAAGCCTAGAAGTATCGTTCAAATTTGGCTAATGAGTGAATTACTACTATTTACGATTTTTTACAATGAACATGGTGATTTAAGGTTGGAACTTAAGGTCCCAAATATCAATTCCTATCTTTTCAAATTTGGCTAAAGATCTGAATTTAATTAGGCCTAATTTTGTAATCATTGTAGTTTCTTTTATTTAGTTAGAATCTCATTCCAATTATCATAGTACTGTTCGTTTCAGCCTAATGCTTATTATTACATAAACGAACAACTAATGCTGCTACAAGGGATGAAATGCAACTATACGAGAATCTCATCCCAATTATCATAATATTATTCGTTTCAGGCTGCTCGAATGTTTAAATTGGAGTACTGTGAAAGACGAATTGCGTTTCAATTCCTTGCAACATTGTTTTCGGGAGTTAACAAGTGCAAAACATGCATGCATATGTAACGTATGTGCAACGCAATAGGCAAATCATGAAGCATACGTTCAACAAATGTACGTAGCACATATAATGTGATGTGGTACCATATGATAAATGCAAAGTTGCAAACGTTACAACTTTTTCGTAAGCAGACGCAATCTAGACCCATGAGATTAGCGTAGGCATTTCGATATGAAGATATTCTTATTAATCAATTCATATATATGATCTTACTTGATTGTAATCTCCTCATACATAGGCGAGCAACTAATAATCAATCTCGGTTTGATAAGCTAATGTAGCATACTAGCATCTAAACTATCTACTTCAAACCTCAAGACATCTCCATAGATGTAAGCCAAATTCTTAAAACTTCTAGCTTCAAAATTAAATGCCATTATTTTTTTTCAAAACAGAGAACATTATTTTTACTATTGTTATTAATGAACTTAATTTTCAGGGGAAAGTTGATCAAGAGATTCTTGGTTGAGTCGAAGAAAGTATGGTACTTGTCTGGTCCTGCATTCTTCACCAACATCTGCCAATACTCTCTTGGTGCCATCACTCAGACATTCCTCGGTCGACTAGGCAATCTCGAGCTCGCCGCCTTCTCTATCGAAAACAACATCATTGCTAACTTCTCCTTTGGTATCTTGGTAATTTCATTCCCTTGCAAAAATACCTCATTTACTTGAAATGATTTATGGATTTTAACTAGTTTAGCGGGCAAAGTCATTGGAAAGTCGTTTTATATATGTGTGACTTTACCCGAGATTAAATGATGGATAGTGTTATTTAATAACACTATCCATATGATGTTGTCCTAATCGACCACGTGCCATCATATACATATAATGACCATTTTGGTATTTGATCTTAGTTTTGTACAATCAATCATAGATCATAGTGTTTGTCATGCATATATCAAAATCGAAGATTTTCTTATAAATGTCGGTTAACTCAACTGATAAAGTCAATACAAAAAACGCAAAGCTAGAACTCTATGATGATGGATGGAATATTGTTGCATGCATGTGATCAGCTAGGGATGGGAAGTGCCTTGGAGACACTATGTGGACAAGCATTTGGTGCAGGGCAAGAACACATGCTAGGGATCTACATGCAAAGGTCATGGGTGATCCTAAATGCAACATGCGTCTTTCTAACATTTCTCTATGTATTTGCTGCTCCACTTCTCAAGCTCATCAACCAGTCACCGGAAATCGCCGAGGCGGCCGGTAAATTTGCTCTGTTGATGATACCTCAGTTGTTTGCCTATGCCATGAACTTTCCCCTGGCTAAGTTCCTGCAGGCTCAGAGCAAGGTCATGGTCATGGCGACCGTGTCGGCCATCACTGTGGTCTTGCACATATTTTTTAGTTGGTTGGTGATTGTGAAGTTACAATGGGGAATGGTTGGAGACGCGGTGGTGCTCGACTCGTCGTGGTGGCTCATAGTGGTTGGTCACCTTGCTTATGCCTTGAGTGGCCGGTGTAGAGGTTCTTGGACCGGGTTTTCCACTAAGGCTTTTACTAATCTTTGGGGTTATGTTAAGTTGTCCTTTTCATCAGCAATCATGCTTTGGTAAGAAAAAAATTTCATTTCATTATACTCTTAAAAACTCTTAAATAGCATAACTTCATCTATAAGTTTTTCTACTAACATCAAATTATACGGTGAATGCAGTTTAGAAGTGTGGTATTTCGCAGGTGTAGTTATGATGACAGGGTACCTGAAGAACGCGAAAATTTCTGTGGATGCCTTGTCAATATGGTAAATTCCTGCCATTTTTTGCTGTAAAACTAATTGATATTGAATTTCCTAGGACTATTAGACCGAAATCAATGGTACAGTATTAGCCGACCCCAAATGATTTTGCGACTGAGGTTTATTGTGGTGGTGTCGTTGAAAGTAGAACTTTCAGGACACTGTCAATTTGGTCTGACCAACTTCCTGATCATATTCCTATGGTTTCCTGTCAGAGGCTTGAATGTATTTGCTAATAACCTGAAATGTGTGCAGCCTTTGTATTGTTGGTTGGGGGACGATGCTAGCCCTTGGGTTCTACACAGGTGTAAGGTTTGTCCTTCAAGCGCCCGCCTTTCCAGTTTCCGTCTATTGATCTGTTAAACTTTCATCTTGCAAAATTATTTAGTATCTGACATGTGAGGGAAACATTCAGTGTGCGAGTGTCAAATGAACTTGGAGCGGGACATCCACAAGCAGCGAAATTTGCTGTTATGGTAGCAGTTTCGACATCCTTCATTGTAGGCCTGGTTCTATCGTTCTTTCTCCTAATGCTACGGAGACAGTACCCAACATTGTTCACGAGCAGCAAAGAGGTGCAGGAGTTTGTGTATAAACTGACATTGCCGCTTATTTTAACCATCATCATTAACAGCGTTCAACCTGTACTCTCAGGTACCTCCGTTTATGCCACTGGTGAATATTTTCCGAGGGTCAGAAACATTAACATAAATAGTGAATTAACATGCTCCTAATTTCATAAAATCGACTAAACATTTGATCACAGGTGTAGCAACAGGAGCAGGATGGCAAGGTCTTGTGGCGTATGTTAACATAGGAAGTTATTACTTGATTGGTGTGCCTTTAGGATTCATTCTAGGCTTCAAGCTGCATATGGGCGTACAGGTAATGCTCCTCACCCTGATAAAACTACCAGCAGGTTCTGATACTTGATAAAAACTCGTGGATACCACCAAATTTACCGCGTCATATTTGAATGTTTTTGTTGCTGTATGCATACACCACAATGAATCGCTGGATGTTGCAGGGTATCTGGTACGGAATGCTAATTGGGACAACGTTTCAGACCCTGATCATTTCGCTGTTAACCTACAGAACCAACTGGACTAAAGAGGTAAAAAAGACGTTCCTGTAATCTGTTTCTCCTATGATTGTATGCCTTCTATATTCAAACCAAGCAATTAATTTTCTGATCATCTAAAATTTGGGTGAAGGCAACTGATGCTGGTGAAAGAGTTAAACAGTGGGGAGGTGAGAATGTAGCGGCAAATGGCACCAGGGAGAACACCACCCGAGCAACTGGAATTAGTTCGGAAAATTTTGGTGCAGGCCTGTAAAGTTCAATTCAGCAGTGGGGAGGGCCTAACAACGTCGAGGATATACGGGTTCAGGCCTTCAGGGTGCCAAATAGAACACCACCGAAAGAGTCACTAAAACTAGGCGTAAGAAAACATTCTGGCTACAAAGGCAAAGATTGCGTACTGTGTGCCAAATATATCGATCTAATTCTTTCTTTTAAACTGTGCAAGTCTGATCACTTTCGGTACAATGCGTAAATGGATGAAGATGATAAGGGATAGTTAATACCACGGCCAGGGGGGTAGGGACACGGAAATTCAAACAGTCCTCACATCTCAGGTAGGTTGAATTTCTAACGCACGCAACAAGCAACCAAGGCGCCTAGGCGCCTACTAATGAAGCACACATGCTAAACACATCAACAATTTAAACAAAAATCACAAAGTCATGAAAGACTCAAAAATTTGGGCACACAGCCACACAGGCCAAGTACAATAACTAGATTACAGTAAAGTCTCTGATAAACCAACAATCAGAATTCAGAAAACATGTTGTAAGAGAGCATTTCAGAGCAACTATCAATTGGACCTTCTCGGCTTCTCGCCGACCTTTTACAAACCTAATTGGCCTTTAATACCAAGCTAACACTGAAATTCCAGAAGATCTCTTCAATCCCCAACATTCACCACTCCTAATGTCAGTAAAAAAAAAAAAAAAGAATCCCAACCTATTTCACTTGACAACAGGCTATAGCCAACCAGAAACTTTTGAAGGGAAAACCCATAGAACAGCCATTTTTCCTGATAACAGCCTTACACGAAAATTTCCAATATTCACAACCCCTCTCTCAGTATGTTTCCCTTGCTTCACTATAACAATTACACCAAAAAAAAAAACATATACGACATGCAAAGCTGAAAGATTGCTTCAAAGTAAAAACAAATAGCTCATGGAGTAATAACTGAATGAACGAAAACAGGAGGCAGACACGCAAAAATGATCTACACAAGAATGACCTTGTGCCACATACATCATATGATAATTGAGACACAAAGTAACCAACCAAATAGCACCATACGCCGTATGATCCTGCCAATGAAACCATTCTTATAGTAACATATGCCATATAATCCAGACATACTCGGACGTCTCTACAAGCAAAAGAAACCAAATCTCAAATAATCCCGGAACATAACAGCCAAGCACATACTATATCCAAAACACGATTAATATCAAAAGATTCAATGAAAGACAATTTTCTTTTGAGCTAAAGAGCTATAATACTCCAATTGTTTGTAATCCAACGCTATCTGCAATCTGCATTGTGTCACCTATACAAACGGATAATTGAACAATGCAAGCACCCATAATACTCTCAACAAATACTCCCAAATTCACCATTTCCAAAATCCTTGAACTTAAAACGACCAAAGTGTCAATTTCATTGAAACATTGCATTCTAGTAGGAAACCCACATAGCTATACAAACAACCGCAACTTCCACGATCAGATGCACAATTGCAAACGATCAATTAACCTGAGAGTCACATCACTCTATGGAAGCTTTCCAATACTAACGCATCAGGCTCGTAATGACATCAAAACCCACAATTTAAATTACAAAAATCGATTACCACCCAAGGTCCAGAACTAGCCACATCTTAGACAAATCGCCTTCTCCCAAAACCATCTCCACCTATCCAATTTCAACATCCCACGAATGCTCAAAGCACAAACCAATCTATCACTTTTGTCTGAGCAAAAGATGACAGTCTATCAATTAGAAAAATTACCGACATGGTTGTTTTTGTCACTGCTGAAATGCTATTATGAAAGACCACCCAAGTTTTTTTTTTTTTTTTTGACAACAATGAAAGACCACCCAAGTTGCTTATACTCCGTAGTCCGTACAACAAATTTGAAACAGGAATACTGCAAAACTAAAACCCTTTTTGAAGGGGAAAAAACCTAAAGTACAGATCCCATTCTCCTCGAAACAGCCTTACATGAAAATTTCCCAATTCCACTGCCGCTCTCAATATCTTTCCCTCGCTTCACCATAACAATAGACCATGAACCACTACTTTTACATGTCAGACCAACAGTAGGTAATTAGACAATGAAGGCACCAGTGTACAAGGAAAACACAAGGGGGCTCTCTTTTTGAATCAAAGGTGCACAGACCTTACCGAGCAAATAACAATTTCAGAATACACAAGTAATTTTACTCCACAGATATAAGTCCTACAACTTAATCTAATGAAAAGCACACAGCTCCAAATCCATCGAAATGCATACAACTCCAAATGCAGTGAACAAAGAACAATTATAAAACCCACAAATGAGTCACCCTAGCAATAAAAGAGTCTCAGCATGCTATGTAAAATACGCGGATGTCAAAACCCCAACTTCATGTCATTGACCCAAAACCACACCGATGATAATAGATAACAAAGGAATGCTTGCATCAACAGAAAACACATCACTTGGAGAATCATGGTGATTATCAACACACGCCATCACGAAAAATAAAACAAGCAAATTTCCACAATAATCCGGCGGAACAGAATCCACAATATAAAACACACAAATGAGTCACCCCAGCAATAAAAGAGTCGCAAGCATGCTATGTAAAATACGCGGATGTCAAAACCCCAACTTCATGTCATTGACCCAAAACCACACCGACGATAATAGATAACAAAGGAATGCTTGCATCAACAGAAAACACATCACTTGGAGAAGCATGACGCCATCATGAAAAATAAAACAAGAAATTTTCCACAATAATCTGGCGGAACAGAATCCACAAATGCAATGCTCACAACACCAGCACCCCATTCAAACTTTCCAAAGCTCATTACTTGTCACTACCCTATAACTTTGCACTACATACGAAATTACGATAATGTACATCAGTCAATTTCAACACAATCTAAAAGAACACAAGGATGAAAACTAATTCCTCGTGGAATTGAAGCCCCCCAAACTAATTGCTCAAACCACACTATTGATCAAAACCCTAATAACAGAGAAATACACCAATCCTTTTCATCAAAAGATATAAGAGCGCTACAACATCCATTCAAACCCCAATTGCTCATGGGGTAACAAGAATCGCGCACCTATTAAGCATATAAAATGCGACCTAAACATACCACAAAGCAATAGAACAACATGAATTTCGGAAATCATGGGACATGGCTCACCAAAACGATCAACGCACGAATAATCTAAAACCTAAAAGAGCCGTAAATTAAAACCCTAATTACTCATTTACTCATAATCAGCATATAAAATGCGACCTAAACATACCAAAAATCATAAATCGCAACACACCAATTTCGACAATAGAACAATACATCAATGAATGATCAACGCACGAATCTACCAAAAAAACCCGCATACGACACAAAATTACGAAACAAAGCATATCAATTTACGACATAATCATAATCGAAAAACGCCAGCATATCATATCAACTCTAATGGTACCATATAACATAATACTCATTATCTCCGACAATGTACGACGAAAAGACGACAACTTTACTAATAAAAACAAGTTTAATAGCGATTAATTAATAATAATGATAATGATAATGAAACCCTAATTATTTTCATAATTAGGCAGTGAGAAGAACAGCGCCGCCATTCGCCTTAATCTTCTTCTCGGCAATCTTACTGATTAGCTTCGCCTTGACGACAACGGGCATCGAACCGGGGAGGACACCTTTCCCAAGAACCTTAAAGTAACCGAACTGAGTGACGTCAATGACGGGAGCTTTTCCTTCCTTGGTAGCCTTGTCTCTGACGTCAGCTGGGACCATGGAGGCGAGCTTGTCGATGTTGACGGTGGGGCAATGGAACTTGTTTCGGAGACGGTGGAAGTAACGCATACCGACTTTACCGAAATACCCTGGATGATACTTGTCGAACAAGATTCTGTGGTGGTGCATTCCTCCTGCGTTTCCGCGACCTCCTGGATGCTTGCGGTGTTTTCCGATACGACCGTGTCCGGCTGACACGTGGCCCCTCTTCTTCCGATTCTTCCTCAGGCGAGTCGTCATCTTCAAGTTTCTCTCTCTCTTTCTCTCTCCTCTGAGAAATGTGGAGGCGATAGAAATGGGAATTTGTTAGGGTTTTGTGTGGTTTTATTGTGGAGTTTTAGGGGAGGGCTTTTTTTTGTGGGTTGGGCTTTTTTATGGGTTGAAATAATCGGATCAGATTATCGGGTTGTAATTTTTATGACTCGGTGGAAGGTGGCGTGACACGATAACACGATACGAACCGTATACTAAGAAATGGGATATGTTTATAAGTCAAGAAAAATTAAACAAAACATTGCATCGGAATGATTATTCATTTGCATAGGCTAATGTAGTGTTTAGATGGCCATTATGATTCCCCATTTCCGATTTCCAAAGCATTAGTTGCTCCTATGTACGAGAAAAAACAATGAGACATACGACAATTGAACATAAAAATTCTAGGTCAATATAAGGATGTCTCAACACGTTGTTGGTTAATTAAGGTCTGAGTGACTCAACACGAATATGAATTTTGGTTAGTTTTAGAGGTCGGGTTAGCACTCGGAAGCATGGGTAGCCCAAGAGATGGCTGTACGAGAATTTTCCAAATAAATGCGTGGACATTGGACTAGGGGTGAACGAGTTTGGCCCAAACAAGCAAAACCGAACATGGAACTTGGGACTCCCACGTCTGATCTGCCAGAACTCGGAAACAAGGACTACCGGAATATACAAAAGGCAGAGCTCGGGTAGTTCATATTACACGATTTTACACCCGGATACAGAAAAGAATATATATAATTGGCTCACTAACATTTACGGAGCGCGTTGTAGATGCTATATGTACATATTACAACAGATACAACAATGCACAGGAAAGAAATAATAACCCTTGGAATCAAGGTTTGGAGAAATTACTTAAATCTAGGTGAGACTGCTGTGGAGGGGATTATCTTTGAAGAAGAAGCGCGGTTCCAACCAAACCTAACCATAACGTGATAGCAGCCCAGAAGACGCGGTTATTTTCCCAGCCATCAGGGGTTTTCACCTTCAGGATGTCACCCAGGTAGTCTTTAGAAGATGTGAGCTGACTCGTTGTTGAGCCGCCAAATACCTGGCTGCTATCCTTGTCTTTATCAGTCCAAGTGGATGCGTAGCTGCAGCAAACATAGGGGTTCTTCAGGTTCTCACGGAATTTCAACCAGAAGTTTAAACTAAAAAAGAACTGGCCCCAAAGATGCAAGCAAAACTTGGTAGCGAATAGTCACACGGAATGCAATTCATGGCAAAAACATTTCTTATATACAACATTTGTGAGCCACAAACCACCTGTGTTTCTTCATACTTCTCATATTTCAAAGTACAGAAGAGCCACAAAACACAACAGCAGCTTGCCGGAGGCTAATAACTAGTGTGGCTTACCATTAGACGGCAAGAACTCAACATACTCCACAAAGAGTTTCAATTTCATCAAATATACGGTCTTCACCAAAAAAAAAAAAAAACAGAGAGCATGCGGTAGTTCAAAATTACCTGTCATAACTGTTCCCAATTAAAGGGATTGTCACCATCTCTTCTTGGGTTATCTTTATCTTTGGTGCTTGCATAATGTAGCGAAGATTTTCAGCTTGTCGACGGATGCTGACACTAGGATGCTTTAATTCCAATTGCCTGTACAGGGCAATGCAATCTGCGTGGCGGTCATTGGCCGCATAAGCCATAGCAAGCCATATCTGAATCTGCAAAACAGAAAAGCAAAACAATATAAGACCAACAACATATACATATCACACACTCAGAAAATAAAATTGGGAATCAACATTATCCAAAATTTGCTAATAACCTACTGACCTCACCACCGTATAGCGTAGGTCTGGGAATGATGGTCAGTGCAGCTTCTAGAAACTCAATAGCCCGTCCATACATGCCCCTACCATAAGCCTTCTGACCCAATTCAAACATCAGTTTAGCCGTTGCCCTTCTCTCAGCTTGCTCCTTTGCCACCTGCAATACCATACACGGAGAAAACGTCTGGTTAGTTGGTGTCAAAAGTCTACATCAGTACTAAGAACAAAATGTTAATTATTTAAAAGACCCAATAAGTATGGCACTCTTGGATAATCATCATTGGTATGGACCTCCTTCCAAATACACAAGGTTGTCACCATGTACAGTACTTGAACCCTCCCTAACCAATCAAATCGGACAAAGAAAGTATTAAGATCCCAAAACTGAGTGTGATCCAAAAGCGCAAAGCCGTCCACAAGAAGTAGAAGTAGTCATAGAGGAAGTATCAACAACAACAACAACAACCAAGCCTTATTCCCAAAATGATTTGGGGTTGGCTAACATGAATCGTCATCCACTAATCGTCTTGTGTATGCAAAAAAGGGGTGCAACACGAGGCCTTCCCAGGAGTTTACCCATCCTACTCTCGCCCAAGCACGCTTAAATGCAAAGTTAAATCCTCTAGCCCCTTTCTTAGATAGGGAAAGGAAAAAATCCTCATTGAGAAAGCGACAAGAACCCGATAATGAAGAGAAGTGAAAAGCAGCAAACAAGAAGTATAAGTAATCCTAGAGGAAGCTAAGGCCTCTAACCCCTTGTTCAGGTGGGGGGGGGGGTGGACCAAAGGGAGGGCGATGGATTCAACATCTAACGTCTGGGTTACAATTGCACAGGAGTGGGCAAGGGAAGCAGACGATTATTATAATTTGTCCGCTATCCTCAGCAAATAAATTCCTCCCCAAGCTTGAGAGATTTGGAAAGGAAGGTTTTTCTTCAAACCCCATTGCCAACATAAATTTCTCTCTTGCTCCCCCTCCAGTTCCCATCCACCATCACACCATGGTTATCCACTTATCCAAGTGGGGAAGTCCTCTCTCTCCTCGGTCCTATCCTCCCATTTTATCAAACCCTATATCCCAAAGAAGTGTTAAGAAGTGAGATTATATTATGAGGGCAATATTGGTAGACAAAAACAGCACCAGCAAGGCAGGAATAACACTAGGTAAAAGGAGACTATAAACTGAATCCACACCTATTGGCTATTGATATTGCTCATAAACAAGCAAAAGTCTAAACTAAACAAACAAACAAAAAGCAACAGCATAGGCCATGGTTACAGCTGGAGGACTCAGCGAATTTCTTTCAACATTCTCATGACTTAAAAAGGGCCTTGCAGCTCAACAATGTACGAGTATCACCCACAGTTGCAAATTTCTACCAAGCATACACAGTACAAATAAAAGCCAGTCAAAAACCGCAGCCTAACCCAAACTTTGCCACCATCTCCAAATAAATTAGAGACACAGCATAGTCCAAGCAGGTAGGTAGCAATTGAGTTCCGTGATGTTCTATCTCTACATTTCAGTACAGAGAACGGGAACATAACCACTGAGAGACAAACTTATATTACATCCATCCAAAATGTGAGATCTTAAACTTTCAAGTGTTTTGGACTCGTTCTTAAATCACTATGCAGCATTGGGCAACCTAAAATCCGTTTGCTACAATAAAATTCAAGTGTTTTTCACCAGTTATTAACTCACTATGCAGCATTTGGCAACCTAAAACCGATTTGCCACAAGAGAACTCAAGTGTTTTCTACTTAACTAGTACTATGCACGCATTTGGCAACCAAAACTCCGTTTGATACAAGAAAATTCAGTCTATCTTGAATAACAAGGAAGAATCCACAACATCACCTATCCTGAAATCAAAATCTTAGAAGTCCCTTATACTACAATCACTACCAATCCCTACTCCAACAGCCCCAAGAGCAGGAATGTCCCTCGTGCTGACATGACCAACATCTCCATTTTCAATCCTTGAGTTCCAAATCCCTGAACCATAAATTCCGTATCCCGCTCGATATTAAATCAACACAACAATCAGTAATCAAATCAAACTTCTACTATGTGGAACTCAATCAATACGCTCAGCAGCAAGGCTAATCCAGGAAGAAATTAATCACCAGAAAAACATACAATATTCAGAATTATGAAATTAGGTAAATCTATTCTACATTTCTACCATTTTACAACATCACTCAATACACAATATGCATCAAAATCACCGATTAAAGATTATATAATTACTCCGTATTAGGGTTTTTGAGTGCAATTGTAGTAAGAAATGCAGAAAATAGAAATTAGACCTTTTCGAGTTCTTTACGAACACGCATCTTCTTCTCCTCCTCAGTCTCTTCCTTGCCACAGCCGCCACCACCACCACCACTCCCGCCGCCGTCACTTTCTCTCTCCTGGCCGTAAATCTCCTCCGCTTTCCTCTCCAACTCTCTCATCTCCTCAATCTCCTTCACTCTCTTCCTCATCTCCATCTCCCAATCAAACCCTTCCTCATCCTCCTCATCTCCTCCGTTACCGTTACCGTTACCGTTCTCCTCGTCGCTCGAATACGCGCCGAACTCCACGGGATTCGTCTTCTTCGCAAACTTCGCCTTCACGCTTCCTCTCTCTCCTTCCGGAAACTCCAGCCCCCACACCGGAAACTCTTTCTCTCTCCTCGGCAACGTCAAGCTCAACAAAACGTCGAACGGAAGTAACCTGATACTTTTCCGGTGATCGGAGTTTCCTTTCGCCGGCGAGGTCAGGTCCACCGGTAGAGCTAGGTTACCAATCACCGTCGCCATTTCCGCCGGAAAATTCGAGGAGAGAGAAAATTAGAGAGGAAGTGTTTTACCAGTGAGAGGAGAGAGAAAGAGAGATATTTTATGCGAGGGGTAATGACGATTTTGCCCTTTATCGGAGTGGGATATAACGAGGGCAGAGGAATCAATTTTGTTTGATAGGGGTAGAATCGTCTGAAAAGGATAAAATTACGTGGCGCGAAAGTTGGGTGGGTGTCGTGTGGCGGGTAGTGCTTGAAGGGAGTTTTTTTTTTTGGCGTGGAGGGGGAGTTTGGTATTGCGTTGAAGGAAAGTATTGACCGAAGTGTCACGGCAGCTGTATGACGGCGTGTTTGACAGGAATGGCGATGACACTATTTCTCACCAATATGCTAATTTGGAAATGGACAATGCTACACGTTTGATGTTTAGAATCGATGGCTTTAATAGATCAGAGCAGCAGTTCAAATCGAAACAAGGGCTCCGATGAATCTCTTAACACTAGTTCTCACCAATATGCTAATTTGGAGATTGGAGAATGCTACACGTTTAATGTTTAGGTCCAATTTGATTCAACTCTTGGATTTAGATTATATGAGTCCAAATCAAACCAAATTAGGTAAAATGTCATGACATCGGAGGCTGCAGTGAATATAGTGGTACTAATTCGCCTAGATACAATTACTTTTGAATAAGTTCGACTCATTTCAAAAGCTTGTATTTCATTTATATTGAGCCTTACAAGAAAACTATAGTTATGAACTTGGCAACTGGTTTGACGAGCCAATGTGGCGATGCTTCAAACTATTAAAATTGTGGTTAAAGATTTTATGGTTGTTCGCATGTGTAAGGCCATTTTAGTATGCATGAGTATTAGTAGTACACATAATAAGATCAATCGATCTACTATGAGTAGATACAAAGAAACATGAGATGTTCAAAAGTTATCAAATGAGGGAAACAATGTAAATACGAAAGCGGGAGTGCATATGTGTTGATTTATTAATATGAGTTTGCGAGACACCTCATTTTGTCTTTCTTTATTGGTACACAAAGAAAATCTTATACTTGTCGCATTATCGATGTAAAAAAAAAAAAAAGATGTTAGCACCGTAAACTAATTAAAAATCGATATGCATAACATTGTACATTGGCATGTGCGACTTTTGATCTAAGTGAATGTTGATGCTAGTTTGAAGACTTTGAACTTGTTTGTTCAAGGTAAATTCAACGAACATTACCATGTATTATTGTCACTAGTTTTATTTACAATTAAACAACACTAGTTTTATTTCAATTAAACAACTACCCGGTTGTGGACGGTTTGCCTACATGCAGGTGAAGTATTATACGAGTATCATCTTGTAAAGAGTAGTTCGAATACTTGACCATTTTAATGGAATCTCTCAGCAAGATGTGTATAATGCTATCTCAGATGACTAGCACTTGATTCTAATAATTTTCATATATTCAAATCAAACGTCAACAATCCAAAAACACGAAAAATATTCATAAAACAAGTCATTCAGCCACATTCAACAAAATTTCAAATTGTGCGACAACACATAAAAAAAAAAAAAAACTTGTTGAATTCATCATTTCACTAAATTATCGTCAACAAAAAATCGAAAATCAAGAAAAGTTGAGAGGATAATTTACACATGTGCGGAAAATCGCAGGGTTAATTGCGACATGCGGAGAAGATGATAGGAGTAAAGTATAATAACATAGATAGAGGCATAGAGCCGTTTATATCAAACGGTAAAAATTGGTGGCAAATTTCATTTTGGCAAATTATTCAGCACCAAGCGTAACACACAAACTGATGATAGCTCAATCGACAATGGCCCTCACTTCCTTCACCTTCACTCCTTCCATTTTCCCCACTCTCTCTCCTCTCCGCCACCGTCAACCACCACCATCTCGAACACTCTTCTCTCTCCACCGCACCTACCACCACATCCACCGCACTACATGTACCCCCCGCCGTCGCCGGCTTCTCTTACCGGTCAAATCCGCCGTCGTAAACGGCGTCTCCGTCGCGAACGAGCCGGAGAGTGACGGAATTGAGGAGAGTGCTGACGTAGGAGAGAGAATCAAGCGGATTTTGGAGAATTTGCTGGCGGTTTTGCCGGGAGGGAAGTGGTGGAGGTTGTCGGAGGAGGATATCGACGTCGTTTTAACGGCGAAGCCGGTGACGGTGTGGAATGCGCTTCATAGGATGTGGCAGTTGGTTTCTAGTGATCGTTGGGTTATTTTTGCCGCGTTTTCTGCCCTAATTCTTACTGCGGTACACTTCTTATCATCTTAATCGAGTTTTTAATTGCTTAATTACTGTTGAATTTATGCCTAATTATGCTTAATTATGGTTGCGTGACTTGCGTGTTGCTGTTGATTTGTTAGGTTTTGGTAGAAATGGTGATTAATGGCGAAAACTTGTAGTATAAGTTGATTTGGAATTAGAGTGTAGCGGAGCAACTAACTTGAATTGAGCTTAAGTTGACTGTTTGGTGTAGTGTGATTCATGTAATGTGTGCCTTAAGCTGACATAATAAGAATGAATTAGGCGGCGCTTAAGTTGGCGCTTGTATTTAGGAAATGCTAGAAAATGTGATATGAATGAGGCTATATATTCGCCTCGTTATGACATTAGTAGATGCGCTGTTACATGGAACCTTGAGTTGAAGAGTAGGTAAGATTTGTGGAAGAACGAGCAGTTTCGAGTGTATGCAGTTTCTCGATCAATGACTAATTAGTATAACGTATAAACAAGTTTTGGTTGCGGCATGCAGGTCTGTGGTTAGTTGTGATGAAGATATAATAGTTAAACAAAGAAGAGAAGGAATTGAAACCGAGCAATGATTAGGGAAATGTGAACGAGTTGTAAATTAATGCATTGTATTCGAGTTTTTTTGGCTAGTTTCCTTCCATTGGAGCATTACAAGGACATTGAGTAACCAATATGCTTGCACTCGTCATAGCATATGTTTGATATCTCTCTTTGTTGCTATTAGCCTATTAGTGAATGCATGGTGAAGACGTTCAATTTTTAGTTTGAAATAAATGAGTGCTTACGAATTAGTGGAACTGGAAAGAGACAAGTGGCTTGAGCTGATGTAAAGTGTCGAAGTAGTTGTTAACATTCGATATATAAGTTTTGGTTGTGAGAACTAAGGCCTGAGGGCTTAAAGTGAAAGGAGTTCCAGTTTACTGGTACACAATAACAGAGAATTCAGTTATTTAATCTAGCTCAAATAGTTAGTTATCCCTTAGCATGTTTAATAAGGTACTTTGCTCATGAGGGCTGAGAATGTTGAACTTTGTCTTGCTTTCAGCTTGCAGAGATCTCTATACCACACTTCTTGACGGCGTCAATCTTTTCAGCACAGAGTGGCAAAGTGATGATCTTTCGTAGAAATGTGGTTCTCTTGGTTGTTTTTTGCATCACATCAGGAATTTGCAGGTCAAAATCTTGTATGGTCAATTCTCCCTGGTCTCTTAACTGAATTGTAGGATATCCGATATCTAACTACCAGTTATGCTGCTACCTGTGCTTTTATGCTTACTGCTTTCTGTCGAGCTATCTTTAGGTCTTAAATTCATTTTGACACTTAAGTTCCTCCTTTTAGTCAAATTCTGTGTTCACCTATGCTTACCAGTCTTGTGCCAGAAAGCCACTGAATTCAGTCTCAAAAGCCACACATTAGCGAACAGTTTTTATGATTAGCCATGACGAAGTCAATTAAGTGTCCTAGTCCATACTGCATGGGAAGAGGCTTTCACGAAAATAGCCATGAGATTGCTTGGTCTTAGGACTGATTAGAAAGAAGTTCTGCCACTGAACTTTAGTTTCATTGTCAATGTCACCAGTCTATTATGCTGCTTATTACTTGTACGTGCTTAGGAAATCAGTGGACAGTGAGTAGGATTGGCAGAAGCTATTATGTAGTCCAATCCAGTATAAATGAGCCAGGATTCATGACCAACAAGCTCTTTTTGATTGGCTTCTTTGTTCATCGCATCAGATATACAATAAGTAAGACATTTGGATAATAGTCTAGTACTATAGGTGGCCTCTTTCTAGTCAGTATTGTGGACCGTTGGACTGTGCCAGTGAACAGCCTTGTAAATAGTTAGGGATAATTCAATCATAAGACCTCTTGGTGGCCATCATGTAAAATTTTATTATAACCTGATGATTATCACCTTGTAAACTTTACACTCACTACAAAACTTCCCCGGCTAACAGTTGGAGGCTTGGAGCATGAAGTTCAGGGTTTTTTAATTTTTAATACAGAGTTCAATCATCTGTCTACTCAAAATCTTTGTCCTGCATACATGCTTAATTCATGCATATTTTCTTAATTTAGATCCATACCAGGCTGTGTAAAAAACATTAAATCACTCTGTTACTTATTTATGTCTAACTTTGTGGTCTTGTGGAGCTGCTGACTCTGTAAATGTTTTGTTTGAGTAACAGTGGCATAAGGGGATGCTTTTTCAGCATTGCAAACATGATACTTGTAAGTGGAGGTTGTTTAATGTAAATATATTATCCTGCACTTTACAGCACGTGTTTCTTTTTACCTCTCACCTCAAATAAAGTAAAACTTGTTAGAATGCTGTTTTTATTTTGAATAAAGGTGCTTCTTCCAGTTGACTGAGGTCATAGTTTGAGTATATTGGGCAATTTGTGACTTTGTGTCAAATACAAATGTTTTCTTACCTTTGGGGCAAATGCTTAAGGATTGGAGTAAGCTTGAATTTGTTCTTCATTTTCGGCGTTTTGGATCTGTTGTAACTGATATTAGTTTACGTTTATGTAGGTTAAGAGAATGAGGGAAACATTATATTGGTCTCTTCTGCTTCAGGTGACTTTATTTCGACCCTTAGAAATATTGTACGTTTAATTTATGTGTCGGCCCTTCCATTAATTGAGGAATACTTTTGCAGGACATATCTTTTTTCGATGCTACCACAGTTGGTGACCTCACTAGCAGGCTTGGGGCAGATTGTCAGCAGGTGTCCCGTGTAATTGGAAATGATCTTAATTTGATATCGCGCAATATCCTGCAGGTTCTCCCTTTGTCTTATGCTGTTTCAAAAAATTTCACCTTGTTTGGTTATTCTTGCGATTCTTATTATTTCCAGTCCATTACGTAATCTGTTTGGTATATTTCTCAGGGGACAGGTGCCTTGATCTACCTGATAGTTTTGTCATGGCCTCTCGGCTTATGCACCTTAGCAATATGCATCACACTTTCATCTATTATGGTATTTTATGGCCAGTAAGTTCCTTGTTAAGGTTGTATGTTCACCCTTCTTGCTGCAACCAATTTCCTCATTCTAAATTTCTTTTTGGCTTTGTCTGAGACTCTGAGTACATGGTTAAGGTGGGTAATGTTAAGGGGATCCCTTTATCATTGCCAGGGTATTGTTGTTGTGGAGCTTCATCGCCACTCTAGGTTTACATTCACTTTAATGAAGCTATTTTTTTTTCTTTCAAAGCAAATAAATAGGTAGAGAATACAGAGTACATCAGTATGTGATTAGTAGTGAGACTGTAGAACTTCTGCATGGGCTTTCACGAACTAATGGTATTATGTGAGACCTGTTGGCAGACATGTTAAAATCCAAGTTCATTTTTTTCATGAGAAGGTGTGTGACATGACCGAATTCTGTCTGACAGGTACCAAAAGAAGGCAGCTAAGCTGACACAAGAGTTCACAGCCTCTTCCAATGAAGTAACTTCTAATTGTCTTGCGGTCATGTGGTTTCTGTTGTCAATATTGTTTGTCTGACATTCATTTTGATTGTAGGTTGCTCAAGAAACACTTTCTTTGATGCGAACTGTTAGAGTTTATGGCA
>JBBYHQ010203826.1:0-24472 GCA_038382645.1 Spergularia azorica
GGGTTACCCACATGCCTTTTTCGGCAACTAGCTTGATAAATTTTACCAGATCATAGTTGCCTGTGAAATTGAACTGCCAAAAATGGTATGATCAATTAGTTACCGTTTCTTAAGAATTTTACCATATCACACATTTAGATTGACTTTGAAGTTTATTTTACCTGCCCTTTAACTGGTTCATGAACGTTCCAAAATACATAGGTTTGGATCACATTCAAGCCTCCCTCTTTGCATTTATCAAGGACGCCCTCCCACATCTAAAGTCCGAAACATGCGTCAATTGCCGAGTTATAAAGTATTGATAGAGTCTCGACCATTTACATAAGACTTTGAAAACATAATATTTGAGCTAAATGTAAAACTATTCTTAATTTCTTACCTCAACAGGCATACGAGGGTAATGGACTGAACCAGAGAAGAGAAGCTCTCTCTTGCCGTCAATCAGCAGCGACCGGGCGTCATACGAAACACCTCTGGCCACTCCTGGTTTCTCGACAACCTCATCATCGTCGTCGTCTTTGTCGTTGTCTTTGTCTTTACAATGCACCGTGACAAACAATAACACTAGGGCTAAGGTTAACAAGTACTTTCGACGTTCCTCCATAACTATTCTAATTGTAGATTATATTAACTTTTGTTTTCCGGCTAAACGGCCTTAAACAAAATCAAGAAAATGAAAGAAGAATTAGCTGATGATTTTCCTACTAAGCTAAGAAATTTATGTCCCTAGAGAAAGAAGCAAAAGACATAATCATGCCTAAGTCTGTTTTACAAGAACAATGATAATTAAGTTCTACTATATGGTTAATTTAGAAAAAACTCTGTTTAGAAGGAAGGTAAATTTCATTGATTTACAATCTCTCAAACTACATTTAACCCTTAATTTTTGCTCTTCTATGTATATGCGTTATTTGTGGATGGAAGGATAACAAAAATTTTAGTGGTCTAGAAAGGTTTCTAATTTGTGTTATTTCTTTTCATAATAAATTAGCAACCCAAAAATAGCTTAAGAGAACTTAGGGAAAGTTAAAATTTAACCGTTAAAAGTTGATGAACCTCCAATGACCAAGGTAAAAGCAATACGAATTTTCCGGGTAAGAAGAAGTATGCGACTTTGAAAGAGGTCCAATTTTAGCCAACTATTTTTCTCCTTCATTTCTCACCAAAAAGAGTAAACTTTTGCCATGTGGATATACCGCTTTTAAGAATTCAAGAAGATAATTTTGCCAATTGTGACAAATTTGAGTTCAACATTTCTATAGGTTAAACAATAATGATATAACTTCAATTTTACGAGTGACGTCATTTTAGAACAATCATTGATTCATTGGGATAATATCAGGGGCGGATCTACCTCGGGGGAGGGGGGTCCCAGGACACCGGAAAAAATTTCCGAAATGCAAATTTTTGTATTTAAAATTATGAAACGGTCATAAAAAACAAGGGTGGGACACCGAAAAATATTATTGGGACACCGGGAAATTATTTTTCTGGATCTGCCACTGGATAATATTCTTCATAAATTCTTATTAGTTAACTTTTCCAATAATAAGAAAAATTATCACACCGTGTAATCACACTTTTATATGCCGGACAAAAGAGAATAGTAAAAATAACAAGAGTATAAATTTACTTCTCCCCTAAAAAAAAAAAAAGAGTATAAATTTACTTCAATGGTAGATAAAATTGTCTAAATTTTTTCGTAAAATCGTAATTGAGCGCCCAATTCTTTTAAATTTCGCGCCACATTCCAAATCTCCCTCCAAAACTCAAAAAAACCCAACGTTTAAATCGAAAAAAATACAGACAAACTCTCCAACATTATTAGTCCAGCAAATTGTGTGGAAATTTCTCGTGAAAATCAAGCAGCAAAAAAATCATGTCTACCGATCAACAAGACGAACTCGATCTCCTTCTATCTCTCCAAGACCGGGTTCTCGAAACACCGCCTTCGTCTCCTCCTCCTTCCTCCTCAAATCCCACCTCCCTAGGTATCGATCCATCCATTTCCGCCTTCAGATTTACGCTTCCAATGTTTTTTTTTACTTCATAATCAGTTTAATTATCTCATTTTTTATGTGGGTTTCCAAGTTTACGTCTTTTTTTATTTGTTTTTTCATTGAGGCAATTAGTCGAACACTTGGCGGGCATCTTAATTAGGGTTTTCTTTTCGCCCATTTCAATTTGGGTATTTCTGAATTAGGGTTTCTTTTTGTAGGGTATCAATCAGATGATGATGACGAAAGGCGAAGGCGGCCGAGTGGAAATGTTGACTTGTCTGACTTTAAGTCTGCTGTTGAGGATTTTATGGATTATGATGTTGAAGCTGCTAGAAAAGCTATTAAATCTAACCGGTCCAAGAATCCAAGTGATCTTGATGTGGAAAAGTTTTCGGGTTTGCGTATCCGGTACGTGTCCCAAAATGACTACTGTATTGCTTATTTAGGATTTGCCCCTTTTGAGTATTTTGTGATTGGCTTGGATTGGTGAATGTTTGATATGTTATTTATGTTATCGGGTAGTGCAGGAACCAAGTACTATCGTCGGTAGAGCTGAGTAATCAGTTTTCAGATATCCGATTTGTTCGACTTTCGACAATAAAGTAAATTTCTTAACCTAGATAATGGAGTACAGTTCTTTTGGCTTCATTTTTAGCTTAATGAAGTAGTTAATTGGACATGTATGGTTGTTCTTTATGCAATGTGTATGTAGGAATTTGATAAAAGGCGACACTTTATCGGGTTGTTGGGCAACTATTGGTGTTCTGACCGAAAAGGGCAGTCCAAAGACGAGCTCTGCTGGTAAGAGCTACTGTATTTGGAAGATTGGGTGTTTGGATGGGCAGAGCATATCTGTTTTCTTGTTTGGTGATGCTTACAAGATGCACAGTAAAGAGCCGGCTTCCACTGCTTTTGCCTTCTTCAATGCAACTGTTCGCAAAGATACTTCGGTAGTAGCTAACCTTGGCTATTGAGCTCCTTGTATCAAATGAAGTACGAAATAGTTTCAACAATGTTTAAGTGTTTAACTCCGCACTTTTGGCTGCAGGGTTCTGGATTTCAGCTGAGTGTTTTTAATGCGAATCAAATCTTAAAGATTGGCACTTCTGTCGATTATGGTGTATGCAAGGGAAAAAGGAAAGATGGCTTGGCTTGTACCATGGTCGTCAGCAAGTATGTTTTGCCTATTACTGCTGCACTAACACAATTTCTTTTTTCTTTGTGCTTCTATTATGGCATTCTGTATCTACAAAAATGTTTGTGGAGCTGGTTTTGACATAAATGTGAGACTGAACCTTAGTACAATATGAACGCAAAAGAACTGACAACAATATCTACCTTTCACTTCACATGTTGATTCGAGCATCTAGCCATGTAGCATTACAATTGGTCGATGTGATTTTTGCCTCTTAGTTTCAGACTTCCAGCCTGCAATTAGAGATGACTCCCTTATTTGCTTATACTTCTACCTTACTATGCTTGCGCACCACATACTTCTGTGGCATATTCCGTATTCAGCCTTGTAGACAGTCTATGCAATGAGACGTCATATAAATTAGTGCAGGATTACTAGGGACCCTGTCCATGTCTTAGGCTCTTAGCAGAGTAAAAAGTTTAGTACTTTATCCATTCTAGGCTGCTTTTAGTGAAAATTGGCACGTCTTTAACATTTATTCTTCAAACCATGTTGAGCTTGTGGAGTATAATCTGCTGTTCAGTTGCAGTATATTCATCATGGCGCAGATATATGTATATAAACACCTCAACTTTTAGGAAAGCTAGTTGACTAGTTCTTTTTCTATCTTACCTTTGACCTGTCATTTGCCGATGAAACTGCTAATTCATGAGGTTGTATCCTATGTGACTATGTCTCGTAAAACAAAACCGTTGTGATGCTGTGCTGTCCTTTTCTGCTCGTTGGTACAGCTAACTAGCTCGTCATACATCCTTGTGGAAACTTTCTTACAGTTGTGTTTTCAATTGCTTTCAGACGTCTTGGAATATACTGCAGCTACCATAGAGCGGTAAGCACAAATAGTCACTGTAGATACTGTCTGACCATTTTTAGACTTTGACTCTAAATCTTCAAACTTGAACAATTCCTGCAGAAAACTTCACAGAAATATACTGCCACACGTTCTGAGCTCAAAGGAGGGTAAGTTTCTTCAGAACATGTTGAATAATGACTCTGGTCCATTATGGTTGTTTCCTACAGTTTGACTCATGTTATTCTCCTCAATTTTCAGGAACCTTAGAACAGCATTCAGGAATCCGCATCAGCCTGAAGGAGTCTACATGATTGACCGGACTGATAGGACAAACATGAAGGGTAAAAAGCCTACAAAGGTGTTGTCTGTTGATGGACTAAAGAAGGCCTTAAGGTATAGAAATTTGATTTCGATCTAGCTCCTTAGCTACTTAGAATCATACTCATGTCAGAAGAAAAAAGCTGAATTAACAGCGCGTTCTTTTTATCAGCAATGCTGCACGGGTGACAACAAACCCGCACTCTCAAGGATTAAGATTTCTCAACGAAATGACAGGTTTGAAAATTTTCCTGTTAATAACTCAAAGCTTACAGAGCCTCCATATTAGTTTCTTTTTTTATAAAATCCCGATACTTCCTTGTGTTGCAGTCAGCACGAGTGCTAGGACAGCGAAGAAGGAACATAGCCAGATAGAGGAACAGAAGAGTAGCTCACTCAAGAGGTGTGGAGTAAAACCTTAGTTATACTTTGATGTCTGAACTCTGAAGTGGCCTTTTTTCTGTAATTACTTATTTTGTGTTGCTTATATGTTGATTTTTCCTGCTCTTTAGATCAATGTCGCAAGCAAGACCATGCTCGTCTGTAGAACAAACAACTCGACTACCAGATTCTAAAAGGGTAAGAATAGATCCAAGGCAAGTTTCAGCACAGAAACCGGATCAAAGTTCGCAGAAGATGATTGAATTAGAATGTGTCAGCTCAGATGATGAAGATGTAATATTTGTGACAAAACTGTAGCTTATACTCTTACAGACATTCATAGTATCTGTTAGCAACTTACAAAACAGTTCATTCATAGTATTTGATTAATAATCATTTTTGTTGATTACAATATTACCATGGTTGGTAATTTGGTATTGGCAACATAATTTAATATGTAATTAGTACATCAAATTCAAAACGAAATGTCGTTCACCTAAAGTCTAAATGTAACGTAAGTTTGCAGCAGACCTTGTTAAAATATGTCAACTTTAATTTTGTTGAGGTTAGTAGTTCTTGGAAGTGAAGATTGCACATTAATCATCTTGCTTTCTCAAGACGCCACCATAATGGAACATTATGAGTTACATACTAGGTAATTTCAAGTGATGAACCTTGTAAGCTTGTTTTCCCTCCCAAGTCCCAACTTCTTGAGTCCCCCGACCCCTGGCCCAACTAAGAGCAACCGAAGGGTTAAGTGTGTCATCCTACCCGAGAATGAATCTGACTTCGAAAAGGTTAGGTTAAGATGTAACTTAGCTCATTGATAAAGGTTTAGACTTGAACCGTAACAGAATTCGAAAACTCAAGTCTTATAGACCTAAAATAAATTGATTAGTACCAGTTGGCAACTGGCCACCGTCTTTTTAATTTTATTTGAATTACAAAACCCTCACAAATGCTACTCATATTAAAGCCAACTTCATTTGTAAAGATCTTAGCTTTGAAAACAAAAAAGGGCAAAAGATTTTCACAAGCATTTCATTTCAAATTCAAAAATTCAAATGGGTTAGTTTAACTTCTAAAGGTGTATTCTTGTGATTGGAGTGGGTGGGTTATGGCCCTATGATTTATGGGTGGGTGAGTTGGTTTGGGTCCAATATTTCATCATCCCATAAATTTAATAATTAAATAAAAAAACCCAAAACTTAAAAAAGACAAAAAGAAAAATGAAAGTGACAAAACAGTGTCAATATCTAGTCTTCTTCTACAAGCCTTCCCCCAAATCTTCAAACTCAAAGGTAACTCTCTCTCTCTCTCTTCACCAGGAAATGTGTTTGTTACTTCATTGACACTTTTCTTTATAAAACTTTTGCCCCAAATTTTCAAACTTTATTTTATTTTTGTAAAAAAAGAATTCTTAGATTTTACTTAAAATGAAAAATGTGTGTTTATATTTGAAGCTAAGCTGAGGGAAATGAAGTATAATTTACTTGAATAAAAAGCAGCCCCATTTTTGGAAGAGTGAAGAAGAAGCACCCACCCACCCACCACCGTAACTACCACCGTTACACGACGGCGTTGGGAAGTTTCCGGTGAGAAATGAGCGCGTCAAGGTTCATCAAGTGTGTCACAGTCGGCGACGGAGCCGTCGGAAAAACTTGCATGCTTATCTCTTACACCAGTAACACTTTCCCCACTGTACGTTCTTTTTGTAACTTTTTCAGCAAGTTTCAATTTTGATTATCTGGGTTTATTTGTTTTTGTGTTTTGTAATCTGGGTGTTTTTTGGTTTGGGTTTTTTCGAAGTGTATTTGTAGTTTAAAACCCCCAATTTATCCATTAAAGTTTTAATTTTTTTAGGTACTTGGATTTTAATTGGGGTTATTAATATGATTTGTATGGTTTGTTTGTCTGGTGTGGACTGTAATTGACTGATTGAGGTTATTGTTCAATTGGTTTGCTGGAAATCTAGCTCAAATTAGGGTTTCAGCTCAGAAATGTAGATTATTCGTACATAATTAGCAAAAAGGAGTTCTTTTTGGTGGCTTAGTCTGATTGATTGCTCATTGATTGGGGGTGGTTTGATCTCGGTGTCGAAGCGTTTGTTGGGTGATTTTGGGTGTGCTGGGGGTGGGTGTTATTGTATGACAGTAATGTACATATGGATAATGGAGTAGATCATTCGAGATTTCGAGTGAAAGTAGGTCTTGCTTATGTATTCTGATGTGTTTGTCTGAAATTGTGAAATCCCGACTGGGTTCTTAGCTTTTTTTAGATGTTTGGTTGGCGAATGGGGATGCTATATTCATCTTTGTATGGGTTAATAGGTATAGAACTTTGGATTGTATATGTTAAATACTTAAATCATTAATTTATACTTCAATTTATCAAGGCTTTGCTTTATTAAGATTGGGGTCCGGGTTTGTATTGACATGGATTTAGATTCATATATCGATGAGGAAGGTTAGGTGTTGGTTGTTCTTTGGTAGTTCGTGATGCATTATGTTGGAGATCAGAGGCTTTAGGACTCTTTTGTTTATTTGATGTCACTGGTTGCTTCTCGATACAGCTTGCCTTCAAGCTCTCGCCACTTGACAGCGCAGCTTCTTTAAGTCTTTATGTTAGATGGATTGTTAGTTCGGGTTGTGTGGGTGCTGTGTAGTGCTGGTAGCTATCTTTTAACAGAAGAAGCTTTTCGGTGGAAGAGGCTGGTTATGTTGTCTGATTTGTCCTCCAAGAAATTATCTTTCTTCTTTCTTGAACTCATACAGAACAAACTGCAGTTAAAAGCCGATTGTTTTTAATGGAGTTGGTTTTGTGGGTTTGTTACTCTCTTAAGGCTCTGTGCATTTAGGTTGGTTGTTGATATTATATCTCCTTTTTCTGTTCATACAATCAATGGCGTGGGACTGAAAAATTGATTTGTATGAATTTGGGTCTACAAGATCAAATTTTTAGGTCTTTTTAGCTGATTAATTTTTGTTCTTATAACTAATTAGACATCTTTACTTAGCCAGTATTCCTTTTTTCTCCACTTACCAAAGTTTTGCGTTGGAATAATGTTTCTGACACGCGAAGTAGAACCCTCTCCTCCCTTTCAACTTTCTTAAGCTTTTTACTTGTCTGAGAGTTGACATTTTGTGTCTCGTTCACATGAACAGGACTATGTGCCAACAGTTTTTGACAATTTCAGTGCAAATGTGGTAGTGGACGGAAGCACTGTTAATTTAGGATTGTGGGATACTGCGGGTAAATTTGCTATTGCTTTGACCTACAGCTTGGATGGACTATTTGGTAAACTCTTTCTGATTCTTTTGCGCTGTTTGATGAAATAGGTCAGGAAGATTACAATAGACTGAGGCCATTAAGCTACCGAGGGGCTGATGTCTTTCTACTTGCATTTTCACTTATAAGCAAAGCCAGCTATGAAAATGTGTCAAAAAAGGTAAGAATTATGGAAATTAGTTTTCTGTAATTAAGTCTCCAGTATCTTGCCGAAAAATTTGAGTGTGTTATTTTGCTGATGTTTACCTCCTTGTCTCAATTTGTAGTGGATTCCTGAACTTAGGCATTATGCTCCTGGCGTCCCAGTTATTCTGGTTGGAACAAAGCTTGGTACGATTATCTATCTCTCAGAGCTTGATAACGTGATATCGACATGTTTTTTTTTGGTCTTGAGTGCCACCGCTTTTCCTTGCTCACATATCTCTAGGACTGAGTCCCTTAAGTCTGATCCTCATGACGTTGGCAACTGGTAGTAAGCTGCAGTTGCCCTTGAGTCCCTTATAAATCTGATCTGAGAGACTTGGACGACCAGTGGCAAGCTGCAGTTCATGTGTTATGTTTTCTTCTAGAGAGAGTATTGTTGTCGTTTTTTTACCTCAACTGAAGGCCTTGCAGTAATTTAAAAGAAAAGGAGTCTACTCTTCTGTAATGGCCTAATGAGTTCTAAGATTTGTTAGGTGAGATTCAATATGGTGTAAGTGCCACTAATGAAAGTAAACCTTCACAAAGACATATGGTGCAACAGTATCTTGCTGAGAGTGTTTATGAGGAATGACTGAATGAGTACTCAAAATTCAATGTCTGTTTTACCAGCTGAGTGACCTTTTGTCTTTGCTTTTTTAAGTTTTGAATTTTCTCCTTTTGATTCTTCTGTTTATGGCACTATGCAGATCTTCGTGATGACAAACAGTTTTTTCTGGATCACCCTGGTGCAGTGCCTATCACGACAGCCCAGGTAAACAAATCGTGCTGCAAGATCACATGCTACTCTTCTTCTCTTTTGCTGAGTCCTCCATTTATATTTTGTTATGTTATAAATCTTATAATCGAAGAATACTCACTATTGTGCCTTAATTTAAAGGGAGAGGAGCTGAAAAAGCAGATTGGAGCAGCTGCTTATATTGAGTGCAGTGCCAAAACACAGCAGGTAGCTGTTCATACTTTAACCCTTCAAACAGTTCAGTGGTTCTGTTACGTCTTACTGATGGCATCCTGTAACTTTGAGTGCAGAACATAAAGGCAGTGTTTGATGCTGCAATAAAGGTGGTTCTCCAACCACCAAAGCAGAAGAAGAAAAAGAAGAGAAAGTCACAGAAAGGTTGTGCAATACTGTAACAAGGGTGTGTCACTGAGAAGACAAGTACCATCTCCTGCACTATTACATGACCTTCGAAATTTACTCGTCTAGTTCAAGTTGAGAAGTAGTGGTATGTTCTTTAGATGCCAGTAGTTTGTGACCGATAAAATCAGAGGGCTCTTAGAAGTGTGTCAGGCCATGGATCACTCGGTTCCACCATCTTTGCGATTTGTACATCATTTCCCTTGCTCTTGCCATTGTTATGTTTCAAAAACCAGATAGGGCAAGTTCTTTGTAAGATTTGCCTACTGTATGAGGTTATAGTGGTAGTGTTTGTAATCTGAGCTCACGAGGCTTGACATGCAACACTGCATTGTGCTGTATTATATGTATAATTATAACTTCCATGTTTTCTAGGAATTATCCACACGGTTATCTGGTTGCTGTTATGTTCTTGTCATTCTTCTGTGCAACCTGCAGAACATTCTCGTACCAGATGATTTCAGAGGTGATTTCCAATTTTGTTATGTTAGATGCATGAGAAATACCGAACTCGAGTGCGCCCCATATACAGAATATTTTGTTGGTGATTACTTAAAAATCATTGTTTTTGTGTGGAGATCTGATGCTTTCTATATAGTGTTCCGAACGCCATTCAAAGATTCTTACACAAAGGTATGGTTGAGAGAGCAATGCCATCCCTTCATACCATGGGCTGAAATGCTGAATGGGTGATGCACTGTTGTTCACTATGGTGGTCTTCAAAAGGATGCTCTACTTTCAGGATATAGCATATTGTGACAGTAATTGAAGCTTCCATGCTAGTAATTAACAGTATAACCCCGATTTCCGTCGACTAGAGTTATCTGTTCACTTATTCAGCAAAGTCCTGCCAGGTTTGCCCTGTCTATATTTGTAAGTACCTAAACCTTCTGTGAAAAATATCAGGCATTTTTTGTGATGTGAATTTTTTTTCTTCGTATTGTCGCTACTGTATGATGTGTTAGTGCTTAATTCTTTTCTAATCTGATGTACTGTATCAAGATTAAGGGAATATATCACCCGAATTTCAACTGCTTTATACTATAAATGTTGATTAGATTATATCTAATGTTGCTATCTTAAGAAGCTCTTGATGATTGGATTCTTTTCGTGCTTCCTTTTCTTCTGGAATCTGTGCTATTCCCACTTACAGCAACGTTTGCAGAAGCATTGAGACTTATTCTCTGCATTTAACACCAGGCATCCTTATTTTAAACATCTGACTTTTTTTCCATGGAAAGTATATATGCATTGTATTAGCCTAGCTCTGAAGCGCATTGCATCGTCCGATAATCACTAGTCTCTGCTGTTCATATCGCGTTAGAGCCTGATACAATGGCCTCTAGGAGAATTTTGAAGGAACTCAAGGAATTGGAAAGAGACCCGCCAAGTTCATGCAGTGCCGGTAAGTGTATCTCAGAATCCGTTTCTTTCATTCGTCTCTTTGATTAGTATGTGTCGGAAACAATCCAATTGAGTATGTGTACGATGTCTGATAAGTCGCGTCCTCTCATGTCAGGTCCAGTAGCTGAAGATATGTTTCATTGGCAAGCAACTATTTATGGTCCAAATGAAAGTCCTTATGCAGGAGGTGTTTTCCTGGTTAACATCCATTTTCCACCTGATTATCCCTTTAAGCCTCCAAAGGTATTGTATCTGATCATTTACGCCTTGCTGAGCGTTTAATTTGCTTGGAGCGAGAGCCTAGGGTAATGATAGAAATCGACGTGCAGGTGGCGTTCAAGACCAAAGTGTTCCACCCAAACATCAATAGTAATGGGAGTATTTGCCTTGATATACTAAAGGAGCAATGGAGTCCTGCACTCACCATATCCAAGGTGATGATCCTCTGACTTTCTGACACTATACATATGGATGATCTCAGCCTTACATTTATTGCATAATGACATAAAGATGATATGTAACTTAAAGGTTACAGGTATGAACTTAGGCCTGAAAATGCTAGCATGATGAAATTGTGAACTTGTGAATTACAACTGAAAAAATACCATAATGATCTCTAAATTAAGACTGGAAATTCCATAAATCAGCTTTACCACGTTTATTCGATAGACAAATTGCTCAATGCCTCAAACAACTGTGTCTGATTTTTGCTTTAGGCTCAGAAATGCATGAATGCTTAGAGAACACGAGTTCTAGTTTACGTGATAATATCTATACTCGAAATTCATCTTATACAAGAAGTAATTTTTCGAATTATCAAGATCTTCAATTTGGCTAAACTAGATATACTCAGTCTTACACAGTTGCATTTTAGCATTAAATTCATGACAAAAATTATACATATTTGATCTACAGGTCCTCCTGTCAATCTGCTCGCTACTGAACGATCCAAACCCAGATGATCCACTGGTTCCAGAGTTTGCTCACATGTACAAAAATGACCGGAACAAATACGAGGCAATGGCTCGTAGCTGGACACAGAAGTATGCCATGGTAGACTTCATGTAACATTCTTGAGAGATGTCTCAAAGTGATTTTGGAACTAGTTATGAAACTGTAACTTGTGATTAAAACTTGGAGGCCGTGACGACCAACGACACATTTAGCCCAAATTCGACTGGGAAAATTGCTAATAATATCATCTCTTTCTTGTTTTGTCACAAGAATGGTCATTCACTTTCATTGATGTCTAAATTGAATCATATGATACATTAAATCATGCAAAATGCATACAGCAACCGAGCATCATTACATACAGATTAATGTATAGTGCAGTGGCTAGTATATATCGCAATTGGAGGAACGTAAATGAACAACATCAAGTGTATCATGCCACATTATTTGTGGGGGCTATTCCAAATTGTGACATTACCAACAAATCTAGACGTGGTTGTCATTTAGCACATTTTTCACTTTAGATTTGTCGATTCACTTTGGGCCATAATCTCACAACTCACAAGTCAAGCTACCAAAAAACTAAAATAAAAATGTGACAAATCAAATCGTTACTTTCGCTTTCAGCTGTTTTAGAAAGCAATGCATGTGGATGTGAGTTAGTTCATTCGAGCCTTTCATACAATTATTATGAATTTATTATGAGTATGGTACAACAGATATTCGTCATTTTAAGGATTTAAGTATTGAATGATTTTGCACAATTATTCTCAAATTTCTACTCTCGCTTTCGACTATCTCTTTTACATACATGTGACGAAATTAATTACATATTACGTAGTTGTTGTCATATTGTTACGTGGGAACTCTTGAACTTATATATGTATAGACAACTCGTTATAACTAACACACTCGTTCTTATGGTACGAGTATGTTATATTACGCAATTGGAATCCAATAGGAATTTAGATGATGATCTTAATCTTATGCACGCATGGAATGTTCAAGAAGAACAATCACATGATTCACATCATCAAACCTATCGATTTCTTGCTGTGTGGATCTTCCGTGGATTTGTCCGCAAGCATCTCCGCAGCCTTGCACGTTTCTCTCACCTTCGCCAATTTTCTTTAATTTGTATTCATTTCTGCAGTCGTCATTAACAAGCTAAGCTAGTGCGTGACATACTCATCCCATATGGTAAAACTAGTACTCCGTATCATTTAAGCATGATGTAGGTGTTAGACGCAACACAAAATCATAAAATAATATAACAAACACGAAAAATACAAATACGGAGTACGTTCCTTAATCAGTCTAGATTTTTAATTCAGTCAGTTATCTAATATACATTATTACAGAGTGAACGCTTTTAACTCTCGATTTGAATTCCTCTCGTATCTATCACACATTAACACTATCCCATCCCATAGTGTCAAAGACTTGAAGATTGAATCAAAATTTACGGGTTTGTGGCGCGCGGCATGTGATCACGACGTGGACGAAGCTCAGTGTTTACCGCCGCATAGCTTTGATGTTACAAAGTCATCGTCATAAATGCGGTAAAAATTAATGAGCAAAGTCGTAAATGTTGTCATGCAAAACAGATCAAACTTACGACATGCACATGCAATTTTATTCTTTTAACCTGAGTGATTATGGCGGCATCTGGCCGTTTTGATTTGTTCTAGTTTAATTTGCATCTCTAGATTTTCTCGATATTCAAATTAGGTAAGATTATAGGAACGATCAATGTTTTATTTAGATATTAAATTAGAAAATAGTACATAGTGCTGTCCGTAGGCGATCACCAAAACACAAATTTGTGTCATAGAAATAAATGGTACTATCACAACATTATAGTATTAAGTTTTTATTTGTACGTGCTAGGCTTGGAATCCAAATTTAAATTCATAAATGTCGAACTAAATTTGGAAGCATTAATATATAAAGGTGTATCAAGCTAATGACTTGTATAGTCAAAATACAACTACAAAATAACAAAACATTGGTCAGAATCCGATGGCTTTTCATTTTTTCCCCTAGCTCCATTATTTTTTATGGAAATGGGGATTTCTTTCATATACATGATGCTGCTTAAAGCTATGGTTTTTATTTTTTTGGTGCACAAATTAAGATAAGCCACTACTTTCCCACTTTCTATTGTTTGAATGTTCTCTTTATCGTTAAAAGGATGCTTATCAATTATCATGAACTTTTGTGGATGACTGAATATAGTCAAGACAAAGTTAACTATTTTTCAAACCAAAATTTACTTCATTTTGTCACCAACGTTATCTGCTTTTAGACACGTTTCATTACTAGTCCGGTCAATTTTTACAAGTTAGTTTTAAAATCGTCTTATTGTAGCAGCCAACGCTACGGGCTACGTCAATCTAATAGTACACGTTAATAGGTTTTTAAACATCAATAGAGTATATGAAAGTTTATTTCAAATTAGCAAAATAAAGATTATCACCAATTTATTCTTAATTGATGAAAAAGTACATTCGTACCAAAATAATTGAATGAAATAATATTTTCTTGTAAAGAGACTTGGTTAAGAAAGAATACACGGCGTTAGCTAAAGTTCAGGTACGAATTTGAATAATTGAATGTCTAACTAATTTCACCTAAAACAAGATCATCAGAATAAATTATGCTACCAAACTTAATTTGTTCAAGGGTCAAACTCACGCATCAGATTTTCTTTGTGGCGTGTTCCTAGCGCCCTCTAGCAGTAACGATTGTACTGTACAATACGTACAGGTTACTAGTAGTGCAGTAATAGACTGTAACATCGCGTATACAAGACACACGCATTTTTCATAAGAATTAGGTAAAGCACTTTATTGATGTAAACGAGTTTTGATCATCGCTGTTAAGTTAATCAATTACATATATAGACGATTTCTCATTAAAAATAATGATAAGGCTATTTGTACGTGACTTCTACGCATGACATAATTCATTCATGCATACTACTGACACTCGACCAATCTTCTTAATATATTGTAAAATTATAATGCCCTAGGAGGTTGCGACTATATTTGCAAGCGAATTTTTATGTAGCGCAAAAGATTGACGGAATGCTAATATAAGTAACAATCGATCCTCGCCCCAAAAAATTTGACTTCTATTTGTGAATATTGTTCGAAATTATTATCACAAAACAAGATTCACAACTCTCGATATGTTTTTTACTTTGTTTTGACGCAAGTATACCTCTCTTTATATACACGGCTCCAAAAATTTTGCAAATTCAGAAATTCAAAAAAATCGTTGTTAATCCTTATAAACCGGTGGAGAATTTGTTGGTACAGTAGAGTGACCGGGTATCATGGGTTTCCCGCCACCATTAATAAAGTCATTAACAAGCTTCCTTCAAATAGTCCATTTTTCCCGGCTTCTTTTACTCTTCTCTTCTTCTGCCGACGGTTTTCATCCTCAAATAATTTAACCCTCATTATCAAATTTAACCTATGATATTATTCTCATATACAAATTTACTATATTAGTGACAAAGTGATATCATCATCATCATCATCACATAATTTAAAAATAAAATCACCTATCTTTATCATATTATTAAAATTATACCCTATATTCTTTTATTTATAATGGGTCCAAATTTTGGTTGCAAAAGTAGTTGGATTTCATCCTCAAATGGGTATTTGGCGGTTCAATACCCACATTTAAAAAAAACCCCAACATTTCAATAGTATTATTATTAGTGCATGCTTCTAATACTTTATATTTGTGTATATTTTCTATAATTACTAAGTATTATTATGATTTCATCACAAGTTTTAGGTTGATTTGTTTTGTCCCCTAATGTTTTGTCACATTATACTACTACTTATTGACCCTCATAATAAGATTATTAAATGGGGGATTTGTTACCAAATTATGTTGAAAAGATCTCTTTTTTTTTGTTGTTTAATCATAAAGAGGGGATGATTATTCTTGATGGGATTTGCTTAAATTTGTGGGGGGGAAAGCTCTGTTTTTTTGGAGCTTAATTTGTTGTGAGGAAAGAGATATGATTGTTGCAATAAAATTTTTGAGGAGGGAATTCTAATTATTATTACAAATAAAACAAATCCCATCAAGAAAAGTTTTTTTTTTTTTTTTCTATATTTTGAGGAAAAAAAACACAACAAAAATGACAATTGTGAAGGAAGATACAAAGTTTGAGCAAACAAGGGAATTATTGGTAGGAATAAGATTTGATAATGAAAGCAAAGAGTTACTTGATTGGGCCCTTGTTATGCTTGCTGAGCCTCAAGATCATGTTATTGCTGTTCATGTTTCCAGAAATTCAGGTAATTAATTATGAGAATTTCTTTCTTTCTTTCTGTCAATGATTTCTTAATCATATTGTTATTTTCTCCCATTTTTCGTCCATACGCGGCGTTATAATGATTCATGTTAGCCGAACCCAAATTATTAGTGTCAGGCTGAGACATTATTGTTTGATGTTACATTTCATATGTTACAGCTGATGCATGTAAGGAGCAGAAATTGTTGGATGATTATCTAGGGATTTACAAGGGTTTATGTGAAATAAAAAAGGTGGGTTCACTCTACTTTCTCTATTTTTTTTTTCCCTTGCCATTGCATTGATATTGGAGGAATATTGTGAACAAAAGTTTCAATCTTTTGAACAAAATCTGATTTTATTATATTTTTCAGGTGAAGCTTAGTGTAAAGTTGTTGTCAGGAAAATCAATAAAGAAAAGCTTGGTAAAAGAGGCAAAGGATTGTGGTGCTGTAGCTGTAATTCTTGGAATAAGTAAATTTGGAGCTCTTGGGTAATTTTTTTTTAACCTTTTTGATAGAAAGTAGAACAAAAGATATATACTAGTATGATTGTTAGATGAACTATTAGTAGTGTTAATGAAGTTTTTGGTGTATAGTTCTATCTGATTAGTTAAGCAGTTAATTTGTTTACAGAGGTTGGGTGTCAACTTCCAAGTATTGTGCCAAACATTTGCCTTCAACAACTGAAGTCTTCACAGTCCAAAATGGCAAAGTTGTCTCCAAAAGGAGCTCCCATGGTTAGGCTTTCTCTTTGATTACTTTTAATTTTTCGCCTTTTCGGGTTTTCATGTGGTTGAGTACTTGAATTCATAATGATGTGGTGTATGTAGGTTCTAAAGAAGATTTCAAGTACAGTTTTAAGAAATCTGACGCACCTACCGGAGACCAATCCGAGTTTGGAGACTCAGAGGTATCAGAAATCGACTCGAATAGTGCAAAACTGATAGCTCAGAGCTCAGAAACTAGTTCAATAACAGACACCAGTGGAGAACTAGTGGAAAACAAGTCCAACAACAACAATAGTGAGAGGAAAAAGGGTCCTATGAGATCGGTTAGCTTTAACATGGAGCGCGCCACTGAGCAAAGGCCGGGTTGGCCTTTGCTCAGAAGGTCGAGTCTTCCTACACAAAAGGCATTAGATTCTAGGAAAATGTCGGTAGTTCAATGGGTCATGGGCTTGCCTGATCGGTCACCACCTGATACTCCTCAAAGTAGTAGTGGTGACTCTTGTTCTGTTAAGTCAGACAGTCCTATGGGGAGGGACAGTAGTAGTGAAGGCGTGTTTAGTACGAAAAGTAGTCAGTCGTTGTGGAGTGAGTGTCTTGAGGAATCCGGGCTGCCATTCGACTCGAGTTTATCAGAGTTCACTTGGTTTAGCTACGAGGTTTTGTGTCACGCAACTTCACAGTTCTCTTCAGGTAATTCTTTTTTTCACTGCAATGTGATATGTGAAACTGATGTGTTCAATGTCGGACTAATACGGAGTATGTTGTATTAGGATACGTTATGTTAAAGTTTTCGATTTTTGGTTTGTTTAGGGAATTTGATAGGTAAAGGAGGGTGCAGCAGAGTTTACAAGGGTACTTTTCTTGATGGTAAACAAGTAGCTGTCAAGGTTCTCAAGTCATCAAAACAAGCATGGAAAGATTTCTCTCTTGAAGTTAACATCATTTCGTCTTTGAGACACAGAAATATTACGCCCTTGCTCGGTGTTTGTATCGACAACAGCGAGCTAATCTGTGTGTATGATTTCATGTCAAAGGGAAGCTTAGAGGAAAACTTGCACGGTAATATAAATTCTCATCTTAGCCCATTATTTCCTGCTGTCATTTGTTTGTGTGATTAGGAATGCGTAATCCTGACGCTTCTTGTTGATTTTTGCCTGAACTGTAACAGTTGATGATAACAAAGAAAAATCTGTACTATCATGGGATGCAAGGTATAGCGTAGCAATCGGGATTGCAGAGGCCCTGCAATATCTGCATACTGGCTCCGCAGGGCCAGTCATTCATAGAGATGTCAAATCTTCCAACATTCTTTTGTCTGACAACTTTGAACCTCAGGTAATATGTTTTGTTTTATGACTAAAGTCTGAAACTTGTCTGCATCAATATTGCCTTTGTGACACCTCTGATCTTTTCTTTTACTATACGCTTTTAGCTGTCTGATTTTGGACTCGCAATATGGGGTCCGAATTCATCTAGTTTCGAGACCTACACTGATGTAGTAGGCACGTTTGGGTACCTTGCACCGGAATATTTCATGTACGGGAAGGTGACCGACAAGCTTGACGTATACTCATTTGGTGTGGTTCTTCTTGAACTGTTATCAGGAAAGAAACCCATAAATTGTTGCAAAGGCCAAGAGAGTTTAGTGATGTGGGTAAGTAGTACAGTACAATAGTACAAATTAATTGTATTTTTCGGCCTTAAATAAAAGCATGCTTTTCTTGGTTCCTCTATTATTGATATTGTTTTTGGTAGCTTAATTATGTCATTTTGATGTTGACAAATTAAATTAATTTAATCAGGCAAAACCAATACTAGAAAGTGGGAAACTCAGTGGAATTTTGGACCCTAATTTAGAAGGGTGCTTTAATGAGTCCCAAATGCAGAGGATGGTCCTTGCAGCTACCCTTTGCTTGACAAGGGCAGCTCGACTTCGTCCTAATATGGGCCAGGTAACTTAAATCTATTTGTGCGCGTTTTTATCACGCTTGTTTGTGATCAGAACTGGTTGACGTTATCTCATTTTCCTAATGAAAGCGACAATGTGGTAACGTTTGTTAATCAGGTTCTAAGGCTTTTGAAAGGTGAGGAAACAGTGGAGTCATGGGATAAGGTTAATAATGTGTGTGAGGTGCAGGAAGACGGAGAAAACGTTGATGTAAACGAAGATGATGATGAGGTTTATCAGAGCTCAAACGTGAAGAAGTCGCATTTGAGCCTGGCACTCCTTGATGTAGAGGATGAAATTACATCATGTAGTAGTGTTGAGCGAATCAGCAGTCCTTGCCTTGAGGATTTTCTGAGAGGCAGATGTAGTATTGACTAGCTTGCTGCTTAAGCTCCTTTCGTATTCCACTTAGCTTGTTTTTGTATAGCATAGAGGGAAAACAAACAATAATACATTCGCACCCTGTTGAGAGGTGGGTTCGATACTTGGATTAATGAAAATCATAGCGAAAATTGAGATCACTGAGACTACAAGTCAGCATTTCGCGAGCTAGCATCAGTGACCAGGTGCATCAAGCTGCAGGTTTACAGGTTCTTAAAAATTACAGTGGACTGAAATAAGTCAGTTTCGGCTTCTGACTTAATCCTGTCGTGAGGACTAAGGACGACATTTTGTGTAGTCGGAGCTATGCTCCAATAGAGTGATCGGAGATCTTGTGTACTCAGTCAAATAGAGAAGGCTGTGGTGCACAGGGCGGTGTGTCATGTGTGTACAGTATATACATGCTGCAGGAAATGAGGCGTGTTGTCTACTATTACTGTGGCTTTTGCAGTTTTGCATCAGAATTTTTGGTTTCTGATATGCATCAAGTTGAACCTTGTATATAAGCATCTGAATTTGTGTGTATTGCTCGTTCTAATATCCAAGTTGAACTTGGGATGAGTTCTCTTCAAGTTACTTTTGCTTTCTTCTAATTGCACATCTATCGAACACTTAAAATTGACTATCTGTGTTAGGTATTCAGATCGAGTGTAAACTAAATTTGATTCCTTGCCATTATTGAATGTATCTCCTTAGCTCGGAATTTATCATGAGATACTCAAGTTTATCGTATCCATTTGAAATGCGCTAATCCGATTATAGTTTGTGTGTTGTAGTCTTGTAGACTTGTAGAGATCTAAAGTACACTCTTTTGACGAGACCTCTGAAGACTCTGCTTCATACCACAATTTATGGTTCACAAATGTTCTCCAAATAATAACTAGAGATCAAGCCCAACAATCTATTGGTCTTGGCCCATCTAGGAATTTACAAAGACATCATATAATGCATTTTTGTTTCCTTTGGGTTGGCCCTACTAATGCCGCGCGGGTTATCAACTAATCTACGGCCCAAATGAGTTAGGCGTGTGTTTTTTTTTTTTTTTGAGAGGAGAGTTAGGCGTGTGTTTAGGCGTGTGTATCACACGCGTTTGTGTAGTACATTAACCTCACTCCTAGGCCGTAGATCAATTGAACCCGAGTATATATCGATCATGTATGTAAGTTATGTCATTTTGTATTAGTGTAAATCATTCAAAATCTTGTTTATTAGGACAATATCTTTAAAACTAATTTATATTCAGAATATTCGACAAACTTTTTTAACATTTCACCACCTTCCCAAACAAAAAAAAAATGCTCGTCTTCAACACATAAAAGAATGCTCAATACCCCGTATCAGCCATAAGCTCTTAACTCTGTACTCCAGATGAATTAGCATTGGGTGGATTACTTGGTTGATATATTCGAATAGGACAATGCTAGAGGTCTATAGTGTAGACACTTTCATTAGCATTAATTTTACTACACTAGCGAAATTTTACTACTCACACAAATAATTTTACTGTAAGATTTTTTCATCACAAATTAATTTTACTACTCCAATCTCAATTTTACTACTCATAACTTAATTTTACATTGTAGATAAATTAATTGTGTCCACACTGTAAACCTTTAGCAATATGCATTCGAATATAGAAACCTTATGATATAATCACATAATGTCGTTGGTGCGCACAAGAAAACACCATAATGTCGTTACTAACTAACATCACCAAACAAAGACTCATCAAACAAACACACCCCAAAAAACCTTAGTGATTAGTATATACATTCTCGTACTCCTTGTGCTTCATTTCTCCACCAAAAATGTCGTCATTTCTTGTAAATTCTTCCTTCTCTCCATTCTCTTCTTATTATTACTTCCTTCTTCTCAACACATTTTACCATTTTATAAATTCCATCTTCACTTCTATATTTTTCTCCTTTTTTCATCTTCATATATACCGCAAGAATTCGTGGGATTTCTTACTTTTTCCTCGGTATGAACTCTTTTACCCTTGTTAATATTCAGCTTTGATGTTTGTATAAGATTTTTTTTATGTGGGTATGTTATAAATGCTTAGTTTCTGCCCATTTGATGATTAGTTTGTGATTATAACCTTACTATTTTCTTTTTTTTTACTGTGGTAATTAGTTGGGTAATTCAGTAATTGGGTAATGGTTAAAGTCATGAGTTTGATGATCATGTGTAGGATAGGATGAAAAAGTAAGATATGTAGTGTTGTGATGAACAAGTTTGAGAGAATTGAATGTTATTATGTACAATTAGGATATGTTTTCTTGAGCTGACTTCTTGTTAGTTGAGTATTGTGAAGTAGTGATGGGTCTGTTGTCATCCGTAAGTAACCTCTCTATGTATTCAACATAACCGTAGGTAAATAGGTAATGTTTGGTTATATCCGACCCCCTTACCTCACTCTAGGCGGGAGCTTTGGAGGCACTGGGATAATGTTGTTGTTTTGCGACCTGAAGTGATAAGCACCCTTTCTATGTTTTCAACATAAGAGTAATGATTGCATATTAATTAGAGAATAGAATTCCTAACACATATACCCCCCTTACGTCGCTTTAGGCAGGATTGCGGGAGCCTTGGAGGCAATGGGGTAATGTTGTTTTTGCCACTTGAACTGATAATTAAGCACCCTCTCTATGTTTTGAACATAAGGGTAATGCTTGCGTAGACCCACCCCCCCCCCCCCATCTCGCTTTAGGCGAAAGCCTTGGAGGCATAGGATCATTTGCGACCTGAACTGAATTGAGCTGAATTAATGGAAAGTGGATTGAGGATTGGATGCTTAGTGAGAACTTTTAGTTTGGGTAGACTTTGTGTAATTTGTTTTTTTTGCTTTGATAGCTTGCTGTAATAATGGACGGTAACAACATTAACAATGGGAGCAAAACGCCTATAGTAGGTTATGATGATGTCGAATTTTCGAACCAAGAGCTTCATTCTAGTACAAATATCGGTGAGATACCAAGTGTTGGATCCATGGACAGTATATTTAATGAATTGCTAAGAGATACTCCTCATGCTTGTACTCATTACCACACTTGTAATCCCCCAGGCCCCGAGTTCCCTCATACACACACCTGTGTTCATATGCACACCAAAATTGTCGCTTCTTCAAGCAACGACGATAGTCACAATTATGATGATTCTGCTGAGTCGAGAGACCATAATAATGGTAGTATGAAAAGGGGATGGGAGCGAGGGGGCAACAGAGAAGCAGTCCGTAAGTATCGTCAGAAGAAAAAAGCATACACAGCTTCCTTGGCAGATGAGGCTGTCAAGTTGAGAGCTATGAATCAGCAGTTGATGCAGAGATTACAGGGGCATGGCGCATTGGAGGCTGAGGTTGCGAGGCTCAAGTGTCTTCTTGTGGACGTAAGGGGAAGAATCGAAGGGGAGATAGGCTCTTTTCCATACCAAAAACCAGTTAAGAGTGCAGATATGTATCAGAATATAGCCAATACAACTACCCCTACTGGTAAAATTCCATGTAACGTGCAGTGCGGACAGTGTGATGATCACGCTGGGCAAGGTGTAGCCTTAAATGGTCAGGGTTGCAGCGGTTGTGATCTTCAAAATCTTAATTGCATTGCAGGCCTTAGATCTCCACCATCTTTTAGTTGAAGCGCGGAAAATGTTAAACGGCTATGCTATTAGTCCATTTGGTGACATCAGGAGAGAAAGGTTCTATCTTGATGTCCTTACTGGCTCATTTGCTATCTGCTTTAGTACCCTTAGATACGCATACGCAGTAGTTTATATTATGGGATTTAGGTTTGTACTTTGTACCATAGTTATCTTGCTTGAACTAGTACAATTTGATCTCTAGGCCTTTGGCAACTTTATTTGTATACTATGCTTTTAAAGAAACTGTCTTTTGTCCAGTTGATCATTTGAGTTTGAATTTGGCTATAGCAGGCAATTGGTTTGAAGCATTGAAGCCCTCTTTCTTGACATTGGTATTGTAATTATCATGTTATGTAATACTTAGTAGACCTCTTAACAAAAACAATGTCGGAATTGAAGTTGTCGTTAAGAGGTCTACTAACATGGTGAGCTTTGTTGGGCCGAAAACAAGTTGGGTAACCCGGTTTATAAGTGTGTTGTAACCCATTCATACCCAGAAGCTTAAGGCACAACCACACTTATAAACACCTCCCACTTCTCTTGTTTTTCCAATGTGGGACAATTTTACACATATGGGAAATTCCCAACAAGCTTGTGTTCGATACGATGTCAAATGTACAATTGAGCTGAGTGTGCTGCTTTCTTCATGAAACACAAAGTATTATCATACTTTAGAATTTCTCTGTAAACTGTGAATGAACATTTCCCTGCTTTTCCCACATTGTCCAGCTCTGGCAGAAGAACCTTTGCAATGTGTGCAGGATGACAGTGAAGTTTCGGCATCAATAACAACAATGAAATGTACCAGAGAACATCAGGGGTAAATCATCAAATTCCAAGCTTAAACTTCTTGGATAGGATCATTTCACAGCTTTTGTATATTCTGAAAGTCTGGGACTAACCTTTCTTAGTTCATAATTCAGTGTTGTATAGAGTGAAAATTAAAAACTTCACAGTGTGACTGTGTCAAAGAACTTGATAATTAGCATTTTGTGCTGGTTATATTCATTTCAGAAGTTGCTGACCTGCTGTTTCTTATGAGTGGCATACATGATCAAGTACAGTGTCCACTAACAAAACCTGTCTCATAGAACTTAATACAAAAAAATAAAAAATAAAAGAAAAAATCTTCTCATATGAGTGCCATTGAAATATCATTGATTATTCGACATATAAGAATATGCGGTCTGACGTGAAACGGTCTCACTATTGTAGCGATTTAATTTTACTTCTGATGTAGAAAGTAATATAGTGAATAAAAAAATCACTTTATATAAAATATGAGTAGTAACTTTTCTTTTGTAATCTAATACAGAGTATACAAACAAATGGACAAGTTCGAGTCCTTGGGGGCTCCGGGATGTCTGTCTACTATAACTCTATAAGTCCGCTTTGATCAATGATATATTGATATGTCATCATATTTCATACGAAGGATAAGTTTAAAAACACTATCATTAAAAACATTGTAATGTATCAGCTAATTACTAATCACCAGAAACTGTACTAAGCCACAAAAATAGCTATCATTGATAATACACAACCAATCAATAATTGGAAATCCACCCCACGTAAAAGGCAATGCTTGTCAAAAGTAGTAACACCCGAATGTCCAACTCCACATGAGTTAATAGCTAATTTAGGACCCGAACTTTGCCAATTTTTTGATTTTAGGACCTCTAACATTTTAGAGGTGAAATCAGGACCTCCCCTCAATTGTCCATCCAATTTCTAACCCCGTTAACCTTCCTATCCCCCTCTCTGCTCTTTCTTTCATCTTC
>JBBYHQ010204249.1:0-24454 GCA_038382645.1 Spergularia azorica
ATCCCGAAAAGAATATGAGGCGTTTAAACTGAGACGGAGGGAGTATGACTTAGAATAATTAACGGGGCGTTTAAACTGAGACGGAGGGAGTATGACTTAGAATAATTAACGGAGGGAGACTGAATAGAACACCGATAGGGAAAATCTTGAAAAACACGAATTAGATGTATTATAATGAAGATACTGATAAAACTGTGATTGGAAAAGAAATGGAGGTGTCATATGCAATCACGCAGATCCTTTAGAATTAAACAAGGAAAAAGGGCAAAGAAGAAATGCAAAAACAGGCCCGTGATTTTCACGGGCGCAAAAGCTAGTTATAATCAAATCGAGTACAATTTAAAGAGCATCTAATTTAGAAGATATCGATAGTTAACACTCATTCAATCGCGACACCTCGACAAAATAAAGAAAAATTATTTCACACATTTTCTCGAATTTTCACCGTTAGATTCCCGCAATCCAGTGTGTAATCGAATCAATTTCACCGTGGTTTTTACTTTTTACCCATCACAAAACTAATCATAAAAACACGGTCATAATCATCATCATCATAAACAATGAAACTGTGATTAGTATGATTGCGGAGGAATAATCTTTGGAAAAAACCGCCCATCTTCAACTTCACGATTCCAGGATCTTCACTAAACAATCAATGGCGAACCCTCGGAATTCTTCGCCGACTACCTCCGCCGAAGAAAACCTGTAAATTCTCTCTCCTCACTTTCCATTTGTAATCAATTTTATTCATTTCTAATTATGTCAATTTTTAATCAGTAATTCTAGTTTAGTAATTCCGGAGATGCTGTTTGTGATTTTAGCGTGTGATTGAAGCTGTGTTAATTTTGAATTTGATTTGATTTGGTTGTAGTTAATTTTGAGGTAATTTGTTAGTTTGAACATGAGTGAAGATGGTAGTATTAGTGTGACTGAGCTGCGGAATTGTGTGATTTGATCGGAATTCGGTGTCGAAAATCGGTTGTTTATTTCGCGCTGTAATTGAGTCGTTACGATGTCGATTTATCTATTGTTAATGTGAAGTGGTGGTGCTTGATTTTGAGTTTGTAAGTGGAGATATGAAATTTGGTTGATGTCAAGGGTGTAAAGATGTAATGTATAAAGTGTTTAGTGTTTGTTTGGATGCGGATGTGAAATCGAAATTAGCATGAGTTTGGAATTCATAGGAATTAACTGAGCACGGGAATTGTAAAATTTTGTTTGGATGAAAAAGGGAATTTCTACTTAGCTAGCTGCCCCGAGATAAGCAACTTCCCACACGTCTTAGGAATTTGAAGTTCGGAATTCCTAAGAATTTCCACCTCGTGGGAATTCAGGTGGCATCCAACGACTATGTAGTCTTTTATAATAAGATTGTTAGAAGGAGCTTCGTTTGTTGTTACTCAATGTTATATTGAGGGGGGGGGGAGTTACTGGTTAGTTCCGACTTTAGGAGTAGGGTGTTGCCAGAAAGGAGCATCCGGTGATCAATCAAGAAATGCAAGTAGGACATTAGTGTGAATAGAATGTTTACTCATCACAGTAGTGTTAAATTGGTACCCCGAAGAACATCTAGAAAGTTTTGCATTAGAAATAACCCTTAAACTTGAAAGATAGTATCGTAGGCTGTCGGACCCGTTATGTGTGAGTGTGAGGCTTAAGTGTCATCTCCTCAAACAATCTTAAACGTTAAAGAGTTGATTGGATGGGCAGAGTAGTGATGAGAGTTGAGTTTGTGTGTCCAACACTGGTTTAATTGACATAGAGGATTGTTATTCACGATTTGTCTTAAACTGAGCTGTTAGACAATCTATTCCATATTGATGAATCATTCATTTTAGCAATGTGTTGTTGATCATTTGTTGGATTTATGTGAGCAAGCTATCCATGTGAACTTGATCAAACTTTCTTATGAGATCACATCGGAAAAAAAGTTATGAAAAGCAAACAACTAGTCACTGAGATTGCACTTTTTGGGTGCCGGCTTTATGTATTGGCTGCACCAATATTATTTCCAGCATATAATCAAATTGAAATTGAATTAATTTTCCTGCAATTTAGTAACGGACTATTTGTAGCCAGTACTCAGTTTAGTGGTTATGCCTTGTAGGATAATATGATAAGAAGGTTGTGTGTCTGCTAGCTTGAGCAAGCTTTCTTACTTCATTAGGAGTTTTCTTATTCTGGGCAATTGTTTTTCGTAAAGGATCTGATGACTTTTTGCATGAAAGGCAACAAGAAGTAAGGCCTTCAAGTGACATTGATTTTTCCCCCTTATAGGTTTCTGGATATACTAAATGATGCTCCATTAGCTGCACATCGGAAGCCCACAAAGATATATGGGAGTATATTCTATTGCTTTTTATTGGCAAGTTTAATATCCCTCTATTTGAATTTTGAATTTCTTTCGTGCCAATGTAAAATCCAAACCTTGGACACTTTAGCTTGTATGAATTGTATTTTCATTCTGGGTTTTCCGGAAACAACCTTTCTATGTTTTCAACACAGAGGTAAGGTTGCATACACTAGACCCCCTTTACCTCACTCTAGGTGGTTTGGGGCACCGGAATAGGGTAGTAGTGAAAGCTGCTTTTCTGGCAATATCTAGTACTGGCTGTGTAACAGACATTCGTCTGTAGTATTTTGAAATTATTCTTGTTTGGATGTTCTAAAACTTTGACAGTCATCATAAAATAAGTAAAAAAGTTTAATCTGAAAGAAATCTTTTGAGTGAAACCATGTACAATCCTTTAGGCACTTCAGAATGTACGGAGATTACATAGGGTATTATAAATTTATTAAGACTAAAGCAATGGTGTAGCTATACATTTGTTTTTTTTTTTTTTTTTGGATAAAATGCAATGAATACTTTTTGTGCTGTGGCCACTGGGATATGATCTGCTAAATAATAATTTATTGTCAATTCTAGGCAGGTTATGCCACCATTGGGATAGCAGCCCCATGGATCTTTCGAGCACTTGAGCCTTGGATCTCACAATTGCTCTGCAGCTGCAATGTCATCCTTTTGATAATAACAGGTATTTTTAAGTTTATATCGCTCAAACATGGCCACAACATTACATATGATTCACTGTTGAGTGCGTTCATTATTTGGGGATTGTCGGATCGATATGGGCACATGTGATGTGTTCTTAGGATCTTTTTTGTAGATTTTGTGGTACGCAAGTTCCCTAGTCGATGGTAGCTTGTGTTGGACAGAATACAGATGTTGACTGACTTCTTGTTTGGTTTTCGCCTTGGAGCACCTTCTTAAAGGAATTGAAATTTATGGTTTTTTTATTTTATTTTTTTATATTTGAACGCAAAGAAGCTTGCTTGGTTAGCTGACATGTCTAAATGTCTATCAATATGTACAACACACGAGGCTAACTCATTTGAAATAATTGTGGCCTAGCAGTGTTTGTCATTATTTATGCTGATAATTTCATCAATCATTCCGGCTGGGGCTGAAAAGTACAGAAATTGCAGCCTTATTGTGGCACAACCGCACAAGTGAAGGCATTGTTAAAAGCTCAAAGGCTAGAGTAGAATTATGAGAAATGACTGTGACTGTTTGCTAATGAAGAGTATTAGCGGAATTTCATGTGAAAAACATTCCTTCTGGAGCTGCAAGAGTTTAGATTTTTTTCGTAATATGCTGTTCTGAGTGTATATAGATAACTAAAGCACACGTTTTTTTATTTCTTTTCAATTTTAGCTTAGTAATGTTTCTTTCCCAACAATTTTCTGTTATGTGCATATGAGCTGGTTTTATTGTTGTTCCGGGCAAATCTTTGAGATATGGTACAGTTAGAATAACACGTCTCCCGATTTCCTACCCCCAGGAATCTTTCAGCAGTATCTGGTCCACCAAGTACAAAAAATACGATTGCAGGTATTTCTCTTAGTTATACTTTATTTGGGCATCTATCCTCTCTTTTATGCCGAAAGTACTAATGTAATTCTATTTATTAGTCAACAGTAAATTAGACAAGATACCAGACACTAGCAGTACATTGAGAAGATATTTTTGAAATGGTTGAGTGTAAAATAAGATAGCAGTCACAGCCTTTACATTAAAGGGTCATATGATTCTAGGTTAGAAGTACCTCATGCTGTAATTTTGATCGATACCTTATCGGCTTTGTTTCTTGGCTGATAAGGTTGCATGCTAAAATGACTCAGTTTTGTCATTCGCATTTTGAATTTAACTTCACTGGAAATCAAGACAAATAAGTTTTCTAGGGTGTTAGGTTCTGCCCATCTTAGGACTGTTAATTACTGTATGTCTCACCTTACCTTTTCTTCTAGCTGCAATACAGCTACAGTTATGATTTTCCTTATTCTAAATGCTGTTCAAAGACTTTTTTGATCTGGTTATCTGTTTGATAGTCTATATTACATGTAGAACAGCAACAACCAAGCCTTAGTCCCAAAATGATTTGGGGTTGGTTTAACGTGAATATAGTCTAAATTAAATGTATCCGGCTATCCGGTCACAACTGGAAATAGATATATATTAGACACTTCAATGACCTGTATGACCTGATACATTGTGAATGAAGTTTGAATTTTACGGTAAATTGCTGATTTTGTGAATGCTTGTGGTGATTCCTCTACTGCAAAAGTTGGATATCCAAATTATCGCTAAGAGAATATGCTGTCTTTTTAGGGCTACTACATGTTCAGCCAGAGGTTGAAACACATTGTCCGCCTACCTTTCGCCACCGTCTCTTATGGTATGTGAATATGAAGTTTCTTTAAGCATCTGATACTTCCTCCTGTTTTGTATTTGTTCCTCCTCCTTTGCATCTGCACTGCCACTGCATTAGGACAAGACTTTTGCAAACCTCAAGACATATATGGTCTATGCTTCGAGAATTTTCTTTACTAGAAAAAGCCATGGTTAGACAAGGCTAAGTGATGTATGGTTGAGTGACTTGGGTCGGTATTGTCGTCACACTTTTCAATCTGAACTATATGTCATTATGACATTGAAATTATATCCATTGTTCACTCATTTTTATACTTTGCTTACAGCACTTTTAAGTATGTATCTAATGCTTGCCACTTACCAGAATTTAGAACTTTAACTTATATGTGATATGCTATTCTAATCAATATAAAAAAGATGTTTACAGTGTAGTGTAATGTTGGTAGTTGCTACTTCCGTCTAGGCAGCTAGTGTTCACCTTCAGACACTCTTGCATTGGTACTGCTGTTATGTGTTCAGCGACAGAAGCGCTGTATTGGTTTTGCTTGATGGGTCATTATACTACTAAATTGTACCGGGGTTTACCTAATTGGATTAAAGCAAATACCTTTACACTTTATTTTGTTAGACTTGACTTTTCTGTTCATTTGGTAATGGGTTGTTGCAATTGCAATATACTCTTTATGTTACAAACTTAAAACTGTCAAGCCATTAGTCATGCCTTATCCTTGAAATGCTTTCTTAGGAACTGCTGGAATGTTACTGTTAGTGGTTTGGGAACCAAAAATCAGCTTTCTCTCTGCCTCTGGGTTACTCAGGTAGAGTTTCATGTTTTCTACTTAAGTTTGCCTTGCTTCTTTCATTCATGTCAACTGGGACAACTGGGCTTCATATCATGCGCATCTTTTCCAATAAGACTGTGTATTATGTTTGCAGGGTAGTTATGCTAGTTGAAGTAGTCGTTGCTGGAGCTTTTATGACTGCTTATATAGGTAAAGTTGCTTGTCCTTTGAAATTCTTGATGTGTGGTATTCATTACAGTGACAGCTGTTACTGACACTCTAAGATTGTGAAAGTTTGCAAATTCTTCCGTGTGACAGAATTTTCTTTTTCAGTGTTATATTATCATTAAGGGTGAACATTAATGAGCTTGCACACATGTAACTGCTTGTCCTGCTACGTATGTGTAAGAGCCTCGTTATGCCTGCGGGCATCTTTGTAACTGATTTTAAGGTGGAGTCTGTTGGAATTGCAAAACTTTAATGTTAAGCCCTTGTCAAGTTCAAGTATCAGATATCTCCTACTTGAGGAATGGCATATCCTGACCTTGAGAATGCAAAGTGTAGGGGTGATTGGAAGTCCTGGTATAGCATGTTTTGTGTTAGCAGTGCCGTTAAGAGTAATCAATTCTCCGTATTAGCCTAGCTGAGATTGGCAGTAGATCTCCAAAGTTTTACCTATGACATGATTAAGCTATTTTTGCACACCAAGGGATTCAATGCGTATAATGTGACTCATGTATCTGACATTCTTTTTTCAGGTTATGTTCACCAATATAATTCTTTGGATTCTCAGCCGGATGTGTTGAAGTCATTGTATTCTCCACTTCAACCATCAAGTTCTCTTGAAGGTTTAAGGTGCTTAAAGAAAAGACGATTCAGGTTATCTCCATAGCGAGAGGGTGTTGATGATATCTTTTGTTTTTAATTGCAACATGTGTATGAAACAGGTATTATGATGGTCGGCTTGCTGATCAGCAGATGGCGCTGCTGCAATATCAACGAGAAAACATTCACTTCTTGTGTGACGAGGTGAAGGAATATATAGAATTTTAATCCCTATTTCTGATTTCATTTCAGTTGTGTCCATTTGAGGGGTGTTGAATCACTTAGCTGTTTAGGGCTTTTGACCTGCAGCATGAGTGTTTGATTCCAGTTCTTCAATAGAAAATCCTTTCTGTTGTACAAATTGTTTGACATGGATACATCTAATAACTCTGTTGCTCCATAGAATGTCACTCCTAAGCCCTGCTTTGTGTCAGTATCCGTGGAGATGATTTTATTTTATATGTTGATTTAGAATTTCCTATAATATTTCTTACATTCTTACATACCCTTTGTACTGTAGATCCTGAGACTGCAAGAATGTTTGAGCAAATATGAGGCATCCAACGATGCTCCTCAGGTAATGTTCTAGACATAGTAACGATATGTTTAAGCAATATTCGACTGCCACTTTGGCAGCCAATTTTTGGGCTGTCCATGTTCGTGGTCAGACTTTATAGGTCAAATGATCCTCTGCCTTTTCCATTAATGATTGTTTCACAGTGAATAGTCTTGTTTGCCAAAAACTTTAAATAAAAAGAATCTTGTCAGTAAGTATTTATGTAATTATTTGCCCCTTTTGCAGGTTGACCTTGCCCATTTGTTGGCAACTCGTGATCAAGAACTACGAACATCTTCAGCTGAGGTACATAAAAGACACTGCCAATAATTTACATGATGTGTTCTCTGTTTAACCTTGTTAAGAGCAAGTATATTTTACCAAATCTAGTGACCTGATAGGAGAGAGGGAGCATTGTATATCTAGGAACGACCAAAGAGCAGATCACATATTGTCGTAAAATCAAGTTCGTGGAAATGCTTCATATCATGCACAATACAGAAAAAGAGCCATTCTATTTATTTTTAAGCTATGCAGCCTATGATATATCTACATAAGGTCATCGCCATTTTTTTTCTTCTGGTGCTTTAAGCATAGTTTCACTGCTGTCTGTTTTCTGATAATGAAGTGGGGCAACCCTCGGAAATTATTATTGGCTTTTTCTTAAACATGTACTAATACATTGCTTGACAATCTTTCCAAAATATGCTGTTACTTTCACATTGCTTAATTATGTTGCGATTGATAACAGAAAGTTTTTTCATTGTAGATGGATCAATTGCAATCTGAACTGCAGCTTGCTCGATCCCTGATTGCAGACAAGGATGCTGAGATTCAACGTATACGTGTTACGAACAATCAGGTCTTCTCTCACTTCCATTGTTATGTCAAAGATCAATTTGATTCCATGCAGTTTAGTAGTCTCACTGTTAAGATTTGGGGCAAAAGCTATATTTACTCCTTTTAGTATTCTTTTTATTCTGATATTCATTAGATAGTAACTTCAATATGCCTGCCTTTGGTAAAATTTTGGGTAAATTGGTCTCGCTGTGAGCTATTATATGATGCATGTGGACTTGGTTTCCGTGATCTACTCTAGTAGTTAGAATATTGATTTTCTTTTCAACGAAATAGTCCTGATAGTTTGCAATCCGAGACTTTCAGGAATGGGTAATAGTGTTTTTCATCTCCCTCACCTTACTATTTTAACTGTGTCATTTTATTTTATGAAATCAGTACATTGAGGAGAATGAGCGACTGAGAGCAATTCTGGGAGAATGGAGTACACGAGCAGCAAAGGTAACGCCTTACTCCTTTCCAACTTAGGTCCATGAATAATTTACATGGATCAGTTCTGACCCGTGAGTTATGTACCAGCTTGAACGTGCACTGGAATCAGAACGGATGTCGAACATGGATCTTCAAAAGAGAATAACCAGGCTGAAGAGGCAGTCAAGTGAACTTGATCAGCAGAGTCATAACCATTGAGCTCATTGCTTACTTGGATCAATCTTTGTACATCCCCCCATTTTTTTCAGGATGTGCAGAAAGTGTACAGAGACCACAGACTAGTTGAAGAAAATAGAGTTCTTTTTTTACGAGTTCTTGTGCAGGTCCATGCATTTACGTTACGAGTTCTGTTGCAGAGAGCAAGACATAGTGCGTATTACTCGATTAATCCAAAAAAAATTAAACCGGTTTCTACAGACAGGTGAAGCCAAACCTGACATTTGAACAAATCTACATTGTCTCGAGCAATTGCAAGTTTGTAGGGAATTATAACACCTTAAGGTGGAGGATAATAAGCACAACTCCCAAAACCCGGCACTTTCCAATCGGAGTAATTTTTGAACCAGACTTAATCCAAAGCACTTCTGACGTTAAATTTACTCGGATGAGACAAAAACGTCAAATTTTGAATCATCAAAGGAAAACAATAATTGGCGAGACTGATCATGTGTTCTCTTTAGTGATAGAAGATCATAAGGCACTCTCTTTACAGGAGTTCAAAGTAGGAAGACCTGAAATTCTGCACTGAACGTACATCTCCAATGACCATTTATAACCAAACTCGAAACAAGACCATAAGTCAGATCAGGGGCGAATCCAGGATTCAAAATCCGGGGTGGCGAAATCAAGTGGCCCTATCACGCCGCCGCCCAACCGATGTTCCCTTGGATTTTTTTTTTAATAAATTGACTATAAAACTAGTTTAAAATAGTTTACTTGTTAGCTCACCAAAGACTCACAATTTAATGGGAACAAATCATGTTACTAATGTATAGATACAAATTTTTTGTTGATTTTTACTTGGAAAAATAATCCATGAACAAAAAAAAAAGAAAACAAAAAGACGTACTCACAACAACAAAAATGGAGACAAAAATACAAAAAAATGAAGAAATTGAAAATTCGAACACATACAGTAGTTATAATGTGCAGCAAAGGCAAAATTAATCAATGGAAAGCATTTGTTGTAGTGGTTTCATAAATGTGCTCAGGTACACGGCTCGATCCCACACAGGGGTTTTTCTAAATTCTTTTTAAGAAAAAGAAAGCAAAAAAACGAAATATGTTGTGAGTGAGATTCGAACCTGCGACATCCTTGTTGTCAGGACAATACAAATACCACCAAGCCAACTTGAGATTAATGCTCAAGTTTATAAATATTATCTATATATAGTATTTAGCCTATAGAAGCAGAAAAAATTTCTTGCCACCGCCCCTCGCCACTATGTAGCTTCGCCCATGAGTCAGATAATCCTACTAATGTTATGACACAAGACTTATCCCTACAGCGGGCTTACGAATCTTGCTTCATTGAGAAAGAGACAGCCGAACACAATGTTGAAGAAGTCGTGGCCTTTGATCTCTCCTCCCTCACCATGTAAGGACTCCGAATCATATTTGCATGCCCTTGTGCAATCAGGACAATAGGTTACCTGCAAACAAGTGAAGTATATTATCACTCTTTCAGTCTTTTGAAGACTACAAGTAGTTCAATTTCATCAATTCGGACTGCCATCAAACATCCACTCAATGTTTTCTATTCATCATATCCTGACTCAACAATGGGCGCCATACATTCTAAAGGGATCATCCTTGTTTGCCTAAACCGACAGATCCCTACCAAAATTTCGCATATTTGAAAATGAGGGACTTTTTTTCCAAGCACAAACTGGTACATACAAGGTCAAAACAAAATAGTTATCATTTATGAATGCAGCATACCTCCAGTAGCTTAGGACAGAAAGAATCATCAAGCATGACATCTAAGCCATAAATAGCCCTGGATTTTGGATTGTGCATCTCTGGATGAACGGCAACTGCTGCCTCGAAGACAGATTTAATCATGTTTCTGATATTTTCATGAATATCTCGCCAGTTTACTGTGATCAGTAAAAGTATATATGATATCAGACATGGCCGAATAATAAAAATGACAAGATGTAAACCTGTAACACGTCAAGGTAAGGCCAAGTTACAAAATCAAGCTGAGAATATACCAACCTTGGTGTTCCCGCTCAAACTCTTTCACAAACTCTGGTGTTTGCATATGATTCAGTGTTCCCCGGTAATTCTACAAGGATGAAAACAAACAACACTTCTAATTTATTTATACATCTAAATTTACGCCTGGGTGAAAAGCTAGAGAAACAAGAAATATCAAACATTCAGGTGGGCGAGGGGGGGGGTAGTCGGGGTACATTATAGAAGACGACAATTAACATTGTATTTGCTATTGAACTGGGAGAGTGAGAAAGCAATGTAGAAGTAAAACATTTAAATTAGAGCCCATGAGTCAATAATACATGACAAACACAGATCCGCTCTGTGCATAACTGGAAACCTTGACCAGATTGAGGTCCACCCCCTTCCCCGGTTCAGGATCCTTTCCGGATACTATAATGCCAATATATGAAGTAACTTTATGCGTTTCCAACCCTTCACCTCACCATCTTCGAACTTCGAACTTCTGCTCATCTATCTTCCCAGCGAAGAACATGATTTGTAAGTAGTCACCTGTGACAGTGAGATGGCCAGGACTAGTAGCAGGCCAGGGGGAAATTACCCTGAGATGAGGTTGGTATTTAGTGGCTGTAATGGGTGGGTTTCCCTCCCCAGCTTCCTGAGACCAACCTTAATTTCATTCTGTTGTTAATGTCGGGGAGTGAAGTTATTTTGGATCATACTAAGGCCCCTCACCCCCATCTCGCCTATCTTTCATCTCCACCGGCCACCCCTCTCCCTCCAAATTCTTAACCAAGAAGTGGAAAGAAAAGAACAAGAAAACAGGTAGAAAAGTCTCAGTACATACCATTACAGTGAAATGGGTCTCATATTCGTACAAGCTTCGCTCATCAAGAGAGTACGAATTATTTGCCAATCTTACCTGAAAGAACATGGAAGAAGATTAGAGGACGCTAAATAGCGCGTCGTAATGAAGTGCATAGTATTGAGATGTGAGAAGTATACCCAGAAGACATCACAAAGGAAGATTTCCAAAGGATTGACGCTGCGAACAAGAACGATATAGCGAATATCAAACTTCTTCCCTTTGAACAAAGCAGGGTGCTCAATGTACTTCTGACATATTTTCGGACCAGTCTCCATAAGACGAATTATAGCAGATAAATTACTGGTGATTGTTGTATCTATCGTTCGTGCCATATTCCAAGGTTTGAGTATCCATAAATTGTCAAGCCCATCTCTCTCACGAACATAGAAATCTCCAATAAGCTCAGTCAAATGCCTTTCTAAATCATAAGTGGGTTGTAACCACTTGGGATTGCCATGTGCCTACCATAAGAAGTAAGTAAATTGTCATACAAAGGTGTACAGATGTCTTTTGAGCTTATAAGTAGAAACTTAAAAATTTGACTCGACAGGAAAACTGCAGTTCAACAAAATCGACGACAAAGTTTGGATATCCAGTAAATGCCAAGGAAAAATACCAACCTTTTGAATAGTATCTGCCAAATGATGTTTCATCACAAGACAAGCTTCATGAGGAAATTGGTTAACGTATTGGTCATCTCTTATACCACAAGCCTTTCTTGATTCCTCATCCACCTGCATGCTAGTCCATAAAATATCTGCATCTTTTGGCTCACTTGCTGCAAGTTTCAAATCATTTGAGTCCAAATAATTAGTAGAACATTAGTATGCCAAAGCACAGCAATAACAAAAGTTTCATGCAGAAGCCCAGAGGTCATATTAAAGAAACTGTGCCAACCCCAACACATATATGCAAGCAGCTATTGCTGAACTCAACTCAAAATGATCAGCAAACCAGACTCCTAAACTGTAAGACTTTAAAAACTGACTGGTGAAAGCCCAAATTACCACTAATAAGCAAAGTGAACAAACAGAAACTGTAATAAGACTAACATAAGAAAAAAGAAAAAAAAAAAAGAATCACAACTACCATTACTATGATAATGGATAATGCAAGAGTATGTTGGATAATGGATAATATCGAAGTGAATTTGAAACCAAAACTCAACATGAGAATGGAGAAGAGCACATACTGATTACAAACTCAGGGCGGGTCAAAAACTCTTCTACGTGAGGAATATCTGTGTAAACACGTAATGGACTTTCATGCTGAAGAACATTTGACGATTCTTTTGATTCCATTATCGGCAAAGTAAGATGCTTCGACTGCAAGTTCCGAAGACGCCTCTCATATGCCTGGACAACAGAGCAGATGTGATGGATAACTTGACACTTCGCCTGCAATTACTGAGTTATTGATCTCCAGAGAATACTTACTTTGATAAAATAATTCTTTGGTGTCTGAAACCAAGCTGTCAATCTGGCGGACCGTTGTTTATTCTCTCCAATACCAAATAAATAGTCACGTGTGCACTCATCTCCTTTCTGCACATCTTGTGTTGGCCACAAAATGGTGAAGCTGAACGTTTGAAGAAGAATTAGCAAAGAGAAAAATCAGAGTTTGCCAGCAATGATTTTGTTGAGAGTTAGTTGTAAACTAGTAATGCATGAAAATAAGGGTTACTGACTTACTGGTGAAAGATCAACCTATGAAACTTAAGTTTCAGATTGGTTAGTGTTTAGTAAACTCAGATTACATTATTCAAGCAACAACATAACCCTAGATAATCTCAATGAGAAAGGGGAAAGAACAAAGCACCATAGTAGGAGTTACCTGACTGCAGATGAAAGATTCCCATCACGCATGTACAAAAAGGGTGCTAAACGAAAATTAGGCTCATCACTATGCCGTAAAGCAGAACCCAATTCATCCATCACATACCTAGAGACAATTAGAGAAAAGTGCTGTAAATTAATGTGTCCCTGGCGAGACATGTCAAAACAAGCATGTACTATAAAAATCACTGGAAGATTTAGGAGATAGTTTCGGAATACAAGTGCATTTCCATTGGTTGATGGTAACCATAAATTCTGTAAGATCACATATGACAAAGGTTGTTGAAAATTGAGATATCTATTTTTAAAGTGGGTAAGCTTTACTGTAATTCCTGATCAAGCATCAGATAAAAGATCCCAAACTAAGGCTCCTAATGGTGCAATAAAAGTAGCCAACCCTCTTTCTATCTAACAAAAAGGGGTAGCCAACCCTCAAATTTAAAAAAGAGGGGGGGGGGGGGGGGGGTTCCTAGAAAGTTGGCACAAAATTAAACTTTATACTAGGTCAGCTACTGGTTCGTTATATTTCCTGCCTTTCACTGCACCTTGAAGCCCCTTTACTGGATTGCCCTTGGAGAGAGTCAACATTTACCAACATTAAGGGCTTAGTTTTAAGAAAATCACCAAACCGTAAGCCGTAGCTGCCATTGCATTCGCAGCTCAAGGTGCACCAGTGTGCACAAGGCACAGTGAAGCGAAGGCAAAAAGGTGCACCAAGGTGCTTAACTATGCAATTTTACATCTATACTTCTACGCTTCCATTTGCCCCTTACCCTAGTTTCTACTTCTTTACACATTGGCCCTCTTTAATACCAAAAAGAGGTAATTTTTTGCAAATTATTGTTTTGATACACAGAAGTTTGTTTGCTAAATGAGTGCGGTGCGTTTCCACGAGACACGTGCCTTGCGCGGTTGCACCTCATTTCCTCGGTCGCACGATTTAAAACTAAGATATAAGGATATGTAACATAAGAGACCATTAAGAGGAGAAAGTAGCTACCATACGGAGGTTTCATCAATTTTTTCCTCATCAGCAAGTCTGTATGTCATCAGATATAACCACATAGCATTCAGAACACGCTCTGTAAGTGAATCACCAGGATGACATTCAGGAAGATGAAGTTGATGAATTGTATCAACCACGAGCTTCTCAGCCGCTAATATCTCTGATGCTTTGACACCATTTAGTAAGAAGAGGTTAGGAAGCGATTCAAGAATCTCCAGTGCACTTTCTCCAAGGGGACCAGGTATATCTACCTGCAGAGTATTTCTTTATTGGTCAAAAGTCCTGCAGAGCATATCAAGAGAACGCAGAAGCTTTCAAGACAGTATATTACCTCTAGAGAAGCCAGAGAAGGAAATCCCTTCAAAATTTCCAATAACTCATGAGTAGAATTTTCCTCTAATGGGTTTCCACGAAGATTTAAAGACATAAGAAGTGGGATTTTGACTGGAGAAAATGCCTGAAAATGTAGCCAAAAAATCGTTAATAATGATACCACCACTTGAAAAAGAAAAAAAAATTATAACCATTCATCGAAGTGACTCATATCACATAATGGTGTACCATAAGGCATATGCACCAACAATTACATGATGAAAACAAAATCCAAAAGAAAGATTCTCTACAACCTTATTGTTCAAATTGTGAATGCGCCTATCTGAAAGGTCCAGAGAAGTCACACTGTGGATCTGATGGTCTCTTTCACCCCCAGGGTTCTCATTTAAATATATTTCTCCGCAAAATCCCAGGGCCCACTCACCAAAATTAGGCGTAAAATGGGAATTGAAGATCTCCAACTTCGGAAATGCTTCAAGAACTGCATCTTCCACATCGCTTGAGCTGGACAATCAAATTTCCGTTTTTTCAACCAAGATCATTCGAAATAGGCTTAAAAATGACAAAAAGTATATAAAAAAAAATCCGCTCACCAATTCTCTAAACAAGAATTATCATTTAGCCAGAGAGCACGTAAATGTTTCAGTTTTGAAACTTCTTCAAGAATGGTTTCCATTTTGTTGATCTTGTTTCCAAGTAGACTAAGAGCAACTAAATTCTGGAAATTGAGAAGGCTATGTGAGAATAAACATATAACTTTAACAGTCAATAACTAAATAATAAACAGAAACAAATATGCCTGATAACACAAACCGGACATCTACTAGGTAAAGCTAATGCCAAAAGCTTGTCATCATCTATGTCAAGCTCTTCAAGCTCCAACCACTTGACCCCATCATTACTGGACTCTCTTGCCCTGCAGATTTCACTTTCTAGAATTTCTTCTACAGGCACTTTAGCAATACTATCATCTACGTCGGCAGTGGTGCCTTCATCCTCTCCATTTCGATCAAAGTCAACACACATCAATGAAGCCATTCTCTCAGTCAAGCCTGGCACTTCCTCAAGCTGCAATAGCAAAGAGCATGAAATGAATCAACAAGTTCAGCAGACCTTAACAGATGCTGTTTTCATTAGAGATCTTATTTGCTTAGGTTTAAAACTATAATAATATGTCAGCAAATTTCAAGTTTAGATACAATAACAGCTTTATGCCACCGCATATACTACAGTGGACTTTAATGACCATCATCAAGAGACTCATATGTTGAGCTTCTTAATGTTTGTTGCTTGCGAGCAGTTGCCTTAGCTGCAAAACTCGTCATTGAGCTAATGCTAAGAAGTGCTTTCTCGGGATGGCTCACATGTTTCTGATACTTAAAACCGTACTTGCTAAGCACCGGTACACCAACCAAGGACTGTTATATTGAAAAGTTACAGATCTGCAGAAATTATATAATCTTACTAAATCCTGATAAAGTTCCAGCCTGAATCACAATCCGCATGCTTATAGTCTAGCCTATGCCTATATACAAATAATTCCCTAGGCCACAAATTCCAAATTCTTAAATCTCAAACAACTCCCAACTCCCAAGTCTCATTCAGCCTCTAATTGTGACTACAACTGATGTTACCCACATGAAAATTGTAAAGAAGGTTAAGAAGCTCAATAAAGCTGTGACTTATATGCAGGAAATAAACTGAAAGATAAAAAGAGAACTTTGGAGTTTAGAGAACTCTTAAGCCACTAAGAAGGATAACGCTTCAACCATTTGTTTCCATTTCCGATGGAGCCAAAGACTAATTATTCTTTGGTTTTTGGGATATAATGGAATAAAGCAAAATGGCTCATGAAACTGTTTGTGCTTCTTATTTTGTGAAGTAGCAGTCACTCAGTGCGATTCTCGAAGCAATTTTCATTTTGGGTCATCCGTGCGCAGCCTCTCTACGTTTCAATAGGGGTAAGGCTTGCGTGCATCCGACCCCCCCTTACCCCGCCTTATGGCAGGAGCCTTTAAGGCACTGGGGTTAAAGATGTTGTTGTTGTTGTTTATCATTTCTAAATTCTACCTCCTTCGAGAAAAATGCGTTCTTGCAGCTATTAGCTGCAATCATCTTACTAGCAATGCAAGACAATTCCATCTCATGAGTCACGACGCTACCCAAACTTCCTACTATACTCCATAATCGTTATATTGGAGTACCTCTTGCTTTACAATGCAGAGCATTTTCCACTAACTTCCTACTAAACTCAACACTTGTTAGATTCAAACTCTCGATCGAAAATTGTCTTGAATCCAATACAAACCCCCACACGAGACACTCAAATCATCACAATAAACACGATACCCACAATCTCATATCTATCTAATCACAAAACACATATTCGAGGAGCGAAGCTAAGGGTTGAAATTCTCACATAGCAAAACCTATTAACTCCAATCACGATGACAATACTTAATCTATAAGATTGTGTACAAGCATTTTCATTTTCCGGGTTACAAAAGGCAGTCTTTTCCTACACATACAGATGAATTTATGTCTCAATTCAGAAGAAATCTAACAATATAAACAAAAACCCAGCTCCAATTTCACGCAACATAACTACTACACAAACCCAAAATACTCAATCACACAAACATAGAAATCAAAATGGAGAAAAAAAAAATCTGGGGAGTAAAAGAAGGAGAAAAAAGGAGTACTTGTTTGGGTGCATCAGAAAGCCTGAAAGTCCAAGCGTGATCAACAAGGAAGAGATTGGAGTGCTTAGGCATGGAGTCAGAAGTGAAAAGGAGGCGTCTTTGGCGGCCATTTGCGCAGGGCTCAATCTGGAAGAAATCTCCGCCATCAAAAGTTTCAGAAGAGAGCTTGCGGAAGAGGGCAGGGTACAGAGATTCCGGTAAACCTGTTGCTGTTAATAGGATTCCATGAACTTTCAAGAAGTCTTGGTAGCTCTCTATTGCCACCATTTTTGGCTTCTTCGTCAAGCTCTCTGTTTCGGCGCTCCAAGTAATGAGAGGGAGAGTGTGTGTGTGTGTGTGGAGGTTGTGTAGAACCTTCGCTTGATGGGCTCTCACGAGTCACGCCTCTCGGTAGTCTTTAAATGAATCGAGTCGAGTTGAAATCGAGGAGTTGAGTTTGAGCAGGTCGTTTCGATTGAAGTGAAGTGGGATGTCTTAGTTTGAGAATTAAAGAACGTTGGGTGACGTAATGGTGTTGTCAGATGTCTCACTGATCTTTAAACAAATGGAGTCGAGTTGAGTCGAGTCGAGTCAAGTAGTTGAGTTGAGTACGTGTATGTGATCTCAAAGGGAGTAAAGTGACACATTCGAGTATGAGAATTTGAAGAAACTCGTGATCTAAAGATATTGTCTTTTAGGCTCTCACTAGTTTTAAATGAATAGGGTTGAATCGACTCGAGTTTAGTTGAGTTTAGTTTTAGGCAGTATGTGGCTTGGTGAGTGGCTTTGGCTCGCTTGATTTGAGCCTATAGTTCGCTTGATCGAATCAAATCAGAGTTAATTCCATTCAAATCAGTTCAATTGAATTCCAATCAGGAATCAATGAATCTAGTCTACTTCTAGGTATTAGTTCATCTACATGCAGTTACTTTATCAATATACTCAGTTCAGATCAAATCAAACAAGTTCATTCAAATCAAATCAAATCCAAAAAATGCAATCGAATTGCACATGGCCGTAACCTTTAAACATAAACGATTCAAGCAATTACTTATTCAAGCTATGTTCATTTACTAAACGAGTGCTAATTGTATTCACCTAGTAAATTTCTATGTCGGTACTCAGTAGTAATCCATCGGCTTCGCTTTGGTTTAAATTTACGATTTACCTAATTAATATAACGGTTAACCGAACCTCGCAACCCCGATTAAGAGTAAGTTTAGCAATTGGGATAATGTCATTTTCCATTCCCACTTCGGTCCCTTGACCAATTGACCACCTCTCAGTCAGTCTCAGTCTCACTGTACCCAGAAAAACATCAAATACCCACTTCAAATTTCTTCAATTTCTTCAAAAGTTGCAAACTTTTGAGTTTATTTAGAAATTCCAATAAAAAAAAGTTGCATCCGAAATTTCTATTTTCTCAAAAAATGGATGAAAATTCGGGTGTAATCAATGAAGAACCGGCTTCGTGGGATGAACTTTACAACGTAGACTTGGTGCCCTCTGAATTATTCCTCAAGTTCCGCAAAGAAATTGAAGGTTTTAGATTTGGTGTTAATTTAGAGGTAATTTTTTTTTTTTTAATTTTTTACCTTGAATGCCCTATTTTTTTAACCAAGTTGTGAACTTTCCATTGCAATTGTGTTAATTGGGCAGTTATTTATTAATTCTATTTCATGAATTTTGATTGTTGGAGTAATAATTTGGTGAAATTGAGGTTAATTGGGCTGAATTTGAGTTGAAAGTGAGAAATGGGGTTTTGTGGGTTTAAAGTATTGGAGGGTTTTTGTGGGTTTAAGGTGGTAAGAATTTGTGCAACTTTGTTTGCGTAATTTACACGGATGTGGTGCTGTGAATATAGTTTGTGGGTTCTCTTTAGTAAGATTTGTTGATTGACAGTCTCTTTGCTGTTGTTGTTAATGTGGAGGCGATTTCGGAACATTAGCATTGCCTGTAATCTCTATGGCTCCAAAGAGGGTACAATTTAGGGAAGATAGAGGATGAGCGCGGTGATAACAATGCCGCCTTGATCACAGGAAGGCGGTATTTATTAGACTGTTGATGATGTGTAGTAACTATTAACTAAGCATGATTTTAAGAACCCGAGTTGGTATTTGATTGAGGATTTATGTTGCATATGGTGTACTCAGAGCTAGGTGGTTGTTGTTGATGGAGTTATTATAATATCGGAAGCCACAGACATCTTACACCGAAGAAAAAAATCCTTATAGCTGCCTAACCAGCCAACATCCTAGCGAAGAGAGTCATTATTTGTGGCACATCTTCTAATTTGAGAGATAATGGAGGAAGTCGGGTTTTAAATTTCCAGAAACCACATGATTATATAGCCAAAGGGAATAGGCCGCGCCTAAAATCATCCCAAGAACTGCTAATGGCCTAATGTGGCTACTAAGCTATTTCTTTTGATGGGGGGAGTTTATGTCGAACATAGTGTAATTGGAGCTAGGTGGTGGTCAATGATGGGAGTTGACATAATTTCAGGAGCACAGACAGTTTTTGATGGAGAATTCAGGTTGAACATGGCTTCCTTGGAGCTAGGTGGTGGTTGTTGATGGTGTTACTTTTAGCCTGCCCACATTGAACTTTTCGGTCCTGGTTGATTTGCTGTTGATCATGCTCTTTGAACTGCCAATTGTCTAGGGACGTGAGGTAGTTGATCGAGAGAAATAACAGTTAGGTTTTGGTTGGATCTAAGTCTTGAAGTTGCTTGTCCTCTGCACTCAGCAGTGATGCTAGTACAAATAAAATTCTAGGAACTGCATGTTTTTAGAACAAGATTAAGCTATCTTGTGCTTAGTAGAGGGGGGAATTTGTGGAACAAATCAATGCAGCTGGGTTAGTAATATGGACCCAGTGGATGCTAGGGTCACTTAGACATAATTTCAGAGGATTAAGGTTGGCCTAGGGGTTGTCCCGGGCCGGATCCTCATTAGACATTAACATTAGCTGTTCCTATGTACCCAAATAAAATAAAAAAAAAACTAGACATAATTTCACACTTGATTCTATCTGCAGAATTGTGTGAACTTTGCAGGTGGACAAGCTTATGCTTTTCGCTTGCTTTGCTACTGCATTGCCTCTTTTCAAAAAGTATATGGGCTATGTACCCACTGAAATGCTGTGCAAACTGCACTAACCCACTGGAATGGTGTTCATGTTTGTAGTATATTAAGTATTAACTATTAAGTCATCTGAATTCTGAAGGAACTCATGTGTGCTGCACTCTGACATTTTGCTGCAGTTCTATAATGCACCAGTCAATGATTTCCAGACAAAGCTAGTACTAAAGCCTTTATCACATGAACGAAAATGGAAATTCATATATGAACCTATACGTCAAGATGTGCGGATTGTTTCCAAGAAGATTCCTATAACTAAGTTCCTTAATCTACAGGTACCCTTTTCCTCGTCATTTGTTATCCTTTGTTAAGCCTGTAAAATGTTAGTTTTATGCTGTCAGCATTATAGCCTTATAGGCTCTGATTCAACATTGTCTCATACTTTCCTTGAGACAGCTTCATGACTTCTTCTTTTTTGTTTTGTTTTTGGCAACGGCTTCATAACTCACTGTATGAAGAATATCAACTGGAAAGTGGGCTTTTTGTTTGGTTGATTGAGCTGGATGACATTTATATCCTTTGAATATGCAGATAGGTGTTGGTCACAGCTTTTCTCTGAAAGCAACTGGGTGGAAATGGAAGCTAAATACATGTTTTGGGTCAGATGGTTTCTCCAGAATCCGGAATAAGACATCACTTGGACTAACTGAAGGTGTGGATTTTCGGTTTGGTTGGAAGGCTGACTATGTTCTTCCTGAGATCACCGGGTGAGCTCTTATGTCCTGATACGCGTAATATTTCATGAATGCTGAATCTGTAGGCGTGAGCTTGACATCATTAATTCACAATGGCTATCTTTACCTTACCATTAACGTATGCTCTTGGGTCAAATGTCAATATTGGCTTTCCTTGTCAGTGCATACCTAATTTTCCTCGTACCTGTTCACTGTTCTCATATTGTTTTCCTTTTTTCTTTGCCAGGGCGTTGGGCACAGGCGAACCTCTGTTCAACATGGAATCAGGACGTTTACAAGCATCACTTGACAGGGTGGAAGCTATCTTCACACACAGAGACGAGTATTGATTCCCATGGACAATGTTATGGTCCTTTATGAGTACGAAAACCCACCACTTTTGCGCAAATGGTTTCCGAATATGGAGCTAAGAGTCATCAATCAACATGTACAGGAGGTATTTCACTAGAAAATTACATTAAGTTCTGCTGAGCCGATGGTAATTTTCAGGCTGTACTTCAAACAAAAACGTTGTATGACATTCTACTATATTAAGAAAGTAATGATCACATTTTACCGATATTTTGAGCTATGGCTGCAATGTCTGTTGTTTTAAAGCTCCCCAGTGAGCTTGTGTAGGCAATGTCTCGATGTTATGCCCTCACTGTCACTGATAAGGTTACCCAAATGCGGTTTGTCCCATCATCTGAAAGAACGGGGAAACCTACGCGGTATGATGGACGGGTTGCAAGCTCATGTCATTTTTATTTCCGATTTATCTAAAGAACTTTACCTTTGTACTAATCTCAAATGCAAACGAAATGTAACGTCACTTTTTGACACACATTTTAAGGTGACTTATTAACCGTAACAAGGTTAGACCAATCCTTCTATAATTCATTTGGAGTAAATCACACTTTCTTCAATTATTAGAATCACAAATCTCAATCTTCTAAAAATTGGCTCCACTAGGCTCCCCTGACAGTTTCAAAGGTAAAAGGGAGGGAAGAACCGTTACCAATAATTACTATGTTTGCCACGTGGGCCCCTTTTAGACATTACCGTTACTAAATACCCAAATAACAACAACGGTAAAAAAAACTCCCTCCTATAAACCAACTTCAAAAAAACTTCCATAGACATTATCTTCTCAAATACTCAACACCCAAAAAAACAAGATTAAATGGCATCATCATCTTCAAATAAACTCAGAAGTTCATTCTCATTCCCAAACCTCTTCCTATCATGCCTCAATTTCCTCCTCTTCATCCTCGCCTCGGCGTCATTTGCGTCAATCATCTTGATCAAAACACCACCAACTTCCCTCGGATGTGCGCTCCTAATATCTTCAGCTATCTCACTATTCACCTCATTCCTCGGCTTCTACGCGAGGCTAGCGCATTTGTGCTTTGTAACCCACATGTCATTCCTCCTCGCCTCGCTCACCAGCCAGGTGTTGAGCCTGTTAGCTCTGTTCACCAAGGAGAAATCGAGCCTAGCAATGCTCAATTCACCCAGGGATCCTAAGGAGGCTAAGTTGTTGGTTAGGCTAGAATGTGGGATTTTGATGGCTATGTTTTTGTTGCAAGTTTTGGTCTTGGTGATGACATGTGTTGTTCACAGTTGTTGGGTTAGGGAGTACGAGGGTTTGGAGGCAGAGCGGGAGGCAATGGCGAGGAAGAGGAGTACCAAAATCGCGGAAATTCGAGAGGAGTCTATGGCTAATGTGGCTGAAATTAAGGAGGGTAAGGCTGTGGAGTTGAATGAGAAGATGAAGATTAAGTATGGTGGACATTGGGTTAAGAATGATTTAGGAAATTGATGTGTATTGTAATTATTTTGATTGTGTTTGTGTATTCTAGGTCACTATTAGTGGCCAATGAATACTTATATGTTTCGTGTTGATGTACACTTGTTATGATGAATTCAAACATTTTCTCGAAATACTTGGTAGTATGGTACACGATTACACGGAATAACTAAATAAGATTTGATGTAAATAGTGACCAAGTTTTAGGGTCTGAGACAGTAATTAATCCCTTTTAACTGAAGAAATCTATGCTCTCAATCAAACTCAAGTGAATTTGGATAAAGAAAATGGACAATATAAGTGATTAAAATTTGGATAAAGAAAATGGACAATATAACTGATTAAAATCATATGTTTCTCTTCCACATAAATACCACTGAACGAACAAAATTTACTACGAATCATCCCTTGTTGCCGTCCTTGATCCAATGTATCCCGTATACGTAACCTGAAGTACACTGTATGCAGCTCTTCCCTACAAATGCCTAACAAAGGACATCATTATATAATGAAGCAAGATGATAAATTCGAATGTTTGACATTGTTGATGTAACGTAAAACAGGATTGTCATGCTTATATAGGACTATAGGAGGATATATGTACTTCAGCCTTGTTTCAGGTTAACAGTATACATTAGGGGATATATGTATTTCAGCCTGGTTTCGAATTAGCAATATACAGTAGCTTAGAGGCGATTGCCTACAGTTGACATAAACCAGTACAGTTGGGGCCGTTTACAGTCCAGGAAAGCGTAAGCATCAACAAAGACTACTGAAGATCGTCTAATAACTATCGCCTAAATGCAAAAGGGGAAGAAATTGGTGCCGAAACCAGTTACATAAGTTATCAGGTTCAGGTGAAATACATCAGGAACTCTCGGTGTCAATGTTGGAAATGTAGTAGTGCCTAAGTTGGCCAAAACAACTGTCTTGTATCAGCAACTCACGTAATAATGCTACTGTTCGTGTTCAAGAAGCAAAAAAATTTGGAAACAGATCTGTTCAGAAGCTTAATACACCATACAGATCGACTTAGGAAGATATACACTGTTGGTGTTCTGAAACAGATCAGTATGAATTTGACAGAAAATCAGCATTATTAGGAAGATACATACTCGTGATATTCAATTGGGGTGATAACATTAACATAGCAATTACACGAAAAATTAAACACAGTCGATGCATCAAGGCGACAACAGAAGCATACCATCATGTCATTGAAGGTTGAGTACGAGCATAGCGAACAGAGAGCATAACCAAGATAGCTGTAAACACGTACACAATCTGTTAAATCAGAACAATAATTTCCAACAACACAAAGTACGTAGCTAAGCAAGTGTATGTTGTAAAATTTCTCAGCTCGCGTAATTTGGGTTTTTAATAAGATTTAATGAAACAAGATAAGATGAAGCTAGAAATTTTTTTAACTGAGTGGTAAGAGTAATTAGTGTTACCTCTTGCAAAATGGAGCTATAGTTGGGTACAGTAAGTCGAGTAAAACGTACTTTAGATACCACGTTAACACAACAAGTAGAATATCTGTTCAGGTTAAGGAGTTCACTTAGTCATCATCAGTGTAAATGGTCAGTCTCATCAGAATATGAAGCCAAGAGTGGTTTTCCGGAGTTATGCCAACAATGGTCGCAGGCAGGGGCGAAGCCAGGATTAAAACCTTGGGGTGACGGATTATAACTGTATACGCGGTATCCCTAACGGATAATATAGGAATCGTTTATTGTTTTTAATAAAAACTGATACT